>CAUYQV010065572.1:0-13850 GCA_963574575.1 Galagoides demidoff | reverse complement strand
AAGGCATGAAACCATAAGAATATTAGACAAAAACATACAAAAAACTGTTCTAGACATTGGCTTAGGCATAGAATTTATGACCAAGATCCCAAAGGCAAATACTGCAACAAAAAGGAATAATAAATGAAATTTGGTTACATTAAAATTTTCCTGTACAGCAAAGGAAATAATTAAAGTATACAACCTACAGAATGGGAGAAAATATTCACAAATTATACTTCCAATAAAGGGCTAAAATCCATAATCTATAAAGAACATAAATCAGCAAGAAAGATAAATCAATAACCCCAAAATGTGGGCAAAAAGCATGCACAGAAGTTGTTTAAAAGAAGATATAGACAAATAGCCAACAAACACATGAAGAACTATTTAACATCACTAATTATCAGGGAAATACAAGTTGTTAAGACCACAATCAGAGCTACTCAGGAGACTGAGGCAAGAGAATTGCCTAAGCCCAGGAGTTGGAGGTTTCTGTGAGCTATGTGATGCCATGACACTCTACTGAGGGTGATAAAGTGAGATTCTGTATCTACAAAAAAAAAACCACAATCAGATATCACCTTACCCCTATCAGAATGGCCATTATTAAAAAGTCAAAAATCGATAGATGCTGCCATGGCTGCAGAGAGAAAGGAACACTTATACACTGTCAGTGGGACTGCCAATTAGTACAACCTCTACCGAAAACAGAATGGAAATTCCTCAGATAAATAAATGTAGACTTACCATTCAACCCGGCAATTTCACTACTGGGTACCCTCCTAAAGGAAAAGAAGTTATTTTATCAAAAGACACCTACCCTCAAATGTTTAGTGCAGCACAATTCACAATCACAAAGATGTAGAACCAACCTTAGTTCCCATCTGTTCGTGAGTAGATTAAGAATATGTGGTATCTGTGGATCACAGAGTAATATTCAGCCAAAAGGGGGTAAAACAATGTCTTTTGTAGCAACTTGAACAGAGCTAAGACTATTATTTCAAGTGAATTGTCTCAGGAACATAAAAACAAACACTCCACATATTCTCTAAAAATTGGGAGCTAACAGACAGGCACCCATGGACACAGAGAAATGTAAATGTCATTAGAAATCAAGAAGAGAAGGGTATGGAGTAGAGGGGCTAGAACCTACTTATTGAATTCAATGAACACTATTCTTCAGTGATGGGCACATCAAAAGCCCTACCTTAAGCATTTGTGTATAAAAGGTATTCCCATTCTCCAAACAAAAACATTTTCACCCCTTTAATCTTTTGAAATTTTAAAAAACAACTCAGCATGTAAGCAATAGAGATGGCAAAGCTAGGCCCTCCAGACTACAAAGACTTCCCCCTCCCCATAACTCTTACCTGAGGACAAACTCATAGAGACTTAATGCATCAGGTGGGACAGGTAGAGGAGTCCTGGCTAATGCCAAGTAAAGCAGGTTTGTGCTGGGACTGAGAAATGAAAAGCAATGGCAAACCAACCTACTTTTGTATCTGCTTTATGCCTGCAACATTGTAGGTAGATTTTAGCACGGGGAGAAGAGTCTATCTGCATCTGCTATCAATACCCAACACTTCAGCCTGTGGTCCTCACACTGCACCATCAGAATCACCTGGATGGAGCTGGAACATATTCTTCTTAGCAAAGTATCTCAAGAATGAAAGAAAAAAGTATCCAATGTACTCAGCCCTACTATGAAACCAATTTATAGCTTTCTTATGAAAGCTATAATTCAAAAAAAATTAAAAAAATAAAAAAAAAGAAAGCTATAATTCAGTTATAGCCCAAAAAGAAGGGGAAAGGGAGGGGAGGGAGAAGGTTGAGTGGAAGGAGGGTAAATGGGGGGACCACACCTACAGTGCATCTTACAAGGGCACATGTGAAATTTACTAGGTGTAGAATATAACTGTCTTAACACAATAACTAAGAAAATGCTGTGAAGGCTATGTTAAGCAGTTTGATGAAAATATTTCAAATTATATATAAAACCAGCACATTGAGCACATTGTACCCCATGATTGCATTAATGTACACAGCTATTATTTAATTAGAAAAAAAAAAAGAAAGAAAGAATCACCTGGAGAGCTAATCCAGCACACTGAGCAGTCCGTTTGTGAAAGTCTACTACTCTTTACAAAGTTGCCCTGGAGAGTTTGATGCCTACAAAAGTTCAAGAATCAATGATTTATTAAACCCTGGACCAGAATATCTCAAATTTTACCATGCATGTGATTCACCTAGGGATCTTGTTATACTAGAGAGCAACTCAGCAGGCCTGCTATGGGGCCCCAAGACTACTTCTGAGGGGCTCCCAGGTGATGCCAATATTGCTGGTCTGCAAGCTACACATTGAGTAGCAAGGGGCTGTGATACATGACTAAATGGCCTCGAGATGGCTTCGTCTCAGAGAACGTGCAGGAGCAACTTTGTTGGGGACTCTTGTTCCCTGGTCTCCTAGCTGCCCACAGAGCATATTACAAGTGACACTTTAGGTGTAGGTAGAGAAAAAATAATTCTTGTTATGCTGCTACCTGGCAAATTTGTGGAAAGTTAGTAACATTTTATTTAACCAAATATATCCAAAATACTATCATTTCAACATGTAATCAATGTGACAGTTATTAATGACATATTTTACTTATTTTCTTGGTACTAAGTTTTAGAAACCCCCAGTGCACTCCACCCTTACAACTTAGCACATTTCAATTGCTCAATAGTCACAGGCAGGTAGTGGCCACTGAATTGGCTAATCCACATCCTCTTATATACTGGCTTATACCATCAACTGGAAGTTCTTATTTTATAAAGATATGTGTTTCTTTTTAAGCATTATCTACCCCTAGTACCTGGGGCAAACCCTACATGAGAAAGTAGCATCCTCATCCAAGAGAAAAGGTGTCCAGGAGTCCCTGTACTCTCTTTTCCCTCTGTGTTTTCAGTGGCTTTGTAATGCAAGTGTTCTGATTTGGACAGGGCAGAGAGTAATTCAGGCTATGAGGGCAGGTGCAAATGTCTTTATTCAGCTCATGGGGGCTGGCCAGCAAGCATGGGAAGTCTGCCCTTGTCCAGATCATGGTGGCAAGTGAGCTACATAAGAAGGTCCTGGGGGAACTTCATTGTTCCCCACGCCTTTATACCTGGGGGAACAACAGAGCCAAGGTGCCAATCATCAGTTACACAGTCATGACATTGCTGTATACAGTTATGGTTATCTAAGAAAAACACCGTAACTTCCGGTGGCACCGTAGGTGAGAAAGCTCAAACAATTTTGTCTGGGCCTATAGTCCTCCTAGGAAGTGTAGGGTGACCAACCATCCCTGTTTGCAGAGGACTGTCCCAGTTTCAGCACTAAACAGCTGACATCCCAGAAAACACCTCAGTCCCAGGCAAAACAGGATAGTTGGTCACCCTGGAAAGTATGTTCCCTCACAGATCATCCCCTGGGCATCATCTGTGGGTGGGAATGCTGCTAAAAGCAGCTCTTCCCAGAGAGGAAAATGTGTTCAAGTCCCTTATTAAGAGCTAAATGTCTCTACATAGGATTTGCAGCAACATTGGGCTCCAGGCCCCCTCCAGATCTTTTGGGTGCCAACAATTAGCACAACCTGTCTCCACTCTCACCTACCCTAATTCTGAAATTGATTCTGAACCTCGCTTTAGCTCATTGGGTTTTGTGGGCATTATCAGTTTGTGAAAACTGTCAGGAATTAAGTAAAAACATTTGCTGATACTTATTAAGCAACTACTATGTGCCAAATTCCCAGCTAAATACTTTACATTCCTTATAAAATTTAATCCTTACAGCAATCTGAGAAGGCAGGTACTGGTAATGTCCCCATCCTACAGATGAGAAGAGAGGTTACATACCTTGCCTATGATCACACAGGTCAAGTCTCAGAGACATGACTGGGACCTCGGGCCCTGATTCCAATGGAAACAACAAAATGTAAGAGTGGGAAGAACCTCCACACTTCAAGAAACATACTCTAAAAGTGAGATCCTTGAAAAAAATATATAGCAACAGAACTTTTCAGCAGAGTTTGAGATAATAGGAGACATTATTGTTTTCAAACAGTGTAACAACATGCCAGCATATTGTCACATAGCTAGACACATTCAGTGTGCAGGGAAGGAAAGATATTGTCTATAAAGCTGGGAAGGTGGTGGCAAATGGGGCATACTAAAGAAAACCAGCTGATAATAAACCCTGGAGGGAAGACAGAAAAAGGGCACTCTGACTAAATGAACATCCTCTTGTGTAATAAGCACAAAAAGAGATTTGAAGTTTGTTTTAGGAAACTCACATTGGCCTCAAGGTAGGTAAGCGCCCTGGAAAAAACTATAATATAGAAATAAAATTATTAAAACTTGTAAATAATAAAATCATCCACCAAAGAGGCTAGAGTCTGCTTGTGCACAAACCAAAAAATAAAATCCCCGTGGTAGGGTTTAAAGGGTCTTCTTAAAGGGATTTTGACAAAGTACCTTTGTGATCTACAAGAATTTCCTTAAATAACACACTGTCTAAAGGATGTAAACTCTTTGGCAAAGAGGACTGACAGGGACTAAAATATTTCAAAGTAGCTCAATCAATGGTGACTAATACCAAAAGCACAGAAGCATCCAGGCAGGTAAGTAAGTAAAGCAGTAGAAAGTAGGGGGCAGCTGGGCATGGTGGCACATGCCTGTAATCCTAGCACTTGGGAGGCTGAGGTGGGTGGATTGCCTGAGCTCAAAGGTTCAAGACCTGCCTGAGCCCAAATCAAAAGTGAGACCTTGTCTCTAAAAATAGGTGGGCATTGTGGTGGTTGTCTTTAGTCCCAGCTACTCCAGAGACTGAGACAAGAGGATCACTTGAATCCAAGAGTTTGAGGTTGTTGTGAGCCATGACGCCATAGCCCTCTACTGAGGGTACAAAGTGAGACTCTATTTCAAGAAATTAAAAAAATAAAAACAATATAAACTGATCTTGTGAGTTCATTTCCTGAGACTTGAAAGAGGGCTAATGGAAAAGAGTTGGAGAAATTCTGGGAAGATGGCTGATTGGTAGCAACTTCCTGAGCAGAAGAAGAAAAACTGGACGGAATTGGAATCTATGAAGCCACAGCTGAGCCAAGAAAGAAGTTCAGCAAGCTGTAATTCCAAGGAAGAGCATTGAAGAAAACAAATACTAGGCACAAAACCTATTGATTAGAAGATGGGGGACCCCTCCCAAGCAGGAGGCCTGCTGCAGGTGATGGGTGAATGAGCAAGGAACAAATGACTTCCCATTTTACTTTGCTGGAGAGAGCTGCTAAACTCTAGGTCTCTTTCTCCAGGGACATCCCACTTATGAACCTAACCACCACCCAGCCAGGCATAAAATTGAACATATATTTTCCCCCACAAGTCCAAACTCCCAGTCCACCCTTTCTCCCTCTCATAGCAGTCTGAAGTTCTATCCCCAGGAAAGCACAGAGTGTTTGGTCTTGTCCCGAGAGATCTGGACATAGTGCAGACCACCAACCATCAGAACAGTATATGTGAAGAAAGAGAGTATGGGAAGAAAGGGACATTCCACAGGAGGAAGAGTAGTCCCCTGGTTATGACTATGCCTAGCCAGTGGTGATGTTGATCCTTGGTGCAGGCTGTGTCTGGCAGGATGGGGTGCAGAACCCCGGGCTCTGATGGCACTCACAGAGGGAGAGTGGTGCCCTGTGTGGACTGAGTTTAGCAGTCAGAGATGTTCCCCAGCCCCTGCTGGGTCTCTCTAAATGTAAAATATAAATGTCTTAACACAATAATTAAGAAAAAGACATAAAGGCTATATTAACCAGTGGATGAAAGTATTTCAAATTGTATATAGCAACAGCACTCTGTACCCCATGACAGCATTAATGTATACAGATATGATTTAATAAAAAAAAAATGTTAAAAAAAATTAAATTGCACACAAACTTAAAAAAAAAGAAAAGAAAAGAAAAGCATCACCTACAAAAGGACAAGTATCAGAATGACTGAAGATCTCTCATCCAAAGCGTTTCAAGCCAGAATAAGATGGCCATTGACCATAAATCTCCTAAAACAAAACAACATCCAACCCAGGATTCCATATCCAGCTAAACTGAGTTTCATTAGTGAAGGAAAAGCAAATACTTAATGACATAGATATGTTGAAGAAATTTGCCATTACTGAAACAGCTCTCCTGGATATTCTCACACCCATCCTCCACAATGATCAGCACAATGCTCTACCTCCAAAGTAAACTCACCCAGAAATTTTTTGAACAAAACCCAACTTCCACAGTGGTAAAAGGATTAATAATGTCCATAGGACATCCAAAAGTCATAACACCCAAAACACAACCAGGGTTATCAATTCTCTCAATTAATGTGAATGATTTAAATTGTCCTCTAGAGACACAGGCTGGCTGACAGATACATAAACTCAGACTGAATAGCTGCTTTCTACAAGAATCTCACCTTACCTTAAAGTATAAAAATAGACTCAGGGTGAAGAGATGGACTTGTCCAATACAGGCAAATGTAAACCAGAAAAAAGGCAGGCATTGCAAATTTGGTAGCATATACAATTGGCTTTAAGCCATCAAAAATAAACAAAGACAAGGAAAGTCACTACATATTTGTCAAGGGAAACAACCAACATGAAGAGATTTCGATAATTAACATTTACACCCTACCAGAATTCTCCTCATTTCATAAAGCAGACCCTAATGGATATGAACAACTTGATATCTTCCTGCACTATAATAGTTGGAGATTTTAACACCCCTTTGACAGTTTTGGATAGATCCTTCAAGAAGAAACTAAACTTCTTCTTGAAGAAGAAATAATTAGACTTAAACCTGACCCTAGAACAAATGGACTTTACAGACCTCTACAGAACATTTCACCCCAATAAAACCAAATGTACATTCTTATCCTCAGCCCACAGGTCATTCTCTAAAATAGATCATATCCTAGGACACAACTCTAACCTCAGCAAATTTAAAAGTATACAAATTATTCCTTGTATCTTCTCAGACCACCATGGAATAAAAGTTGAACTCAACAGCAATAGGAATCTTCATACTCAAACAAAGTCATGAAAACTAAATAATTTTAGGCTGAATGATAGCTGGGTCAAAGATGACATTGAAAAGTAAATCACCAAATTTTTGGAACAAAATGATAACAAAGACACAAATTATCGAAACCTGTGGGATACTGCAAAGGCAGTCCTAAGAAGGAAATTTACAGCATTGGAAGCTTTCATGAAAAAAACAGAAAGAAATAAAGCAAACAATTTAATGGATCACCTCAAGCACCTGGAAAAGGAGGAATATACCAAACCTCCAAAAGGAGAAACATTTCCCAAGCCCAGGAGATGAAAAGAAATAACTAAAACTAGAGCATAATTAAGTAAAATTGAAAACAAAAGAATCATTCAGAAGATCAATGAAACAAAAAGTTGGTTTTTTGAAAAGATTAACAAAATCGATAAAGCTTTGGCCAACCTAACAAGAAATAGAAAAGTAAAATCTCTAATATCATCTATCAGAAACAATAAAGGAGAAATAACAACAGACACTTCAGAAATTCAAAAAGTCCTCAATGATTACTAAAAAATCTCTATTCCCGGAAATATGAAAATCTGAAGGAAATGACCAATACCTGGAAGCATGCCACCTTCCTACACTCAACCAGAAATAATTAGAAATCCTGAATAGACCTATACCAATCACTGAAATATCATCAAAAAGACAAAATCTCCTAAAAAAGAAGAGTCCAGGACCAGATGCTTCACATCTAAATTCTATCAAACCTTTCAAGAGGAACTAGTACCTACATTTTACAATGTTTTCCAAAGCATAGAAAAGGACGGAATACTTCTTGGAATACCAACACATTCTATGAAGCAAATATCACTCTGATACCCAAACCAGGAAAGGATCCAACAAAGAAAGAAAATTATAGACCAATATCATTAATGAATATCAATGCAAAAATATTCAATAAGATCTTAGCAAACAGAATTCAACAACACATCAAAAAAATTATACACCTTGATCAAGTTGGTTTTATACTAGGTTTACAGGGTTGGTTCAATATACACAAATCTATAAATATAATACATCACATCAATAAAATAAAAAAAAACACCATATGATTCTCTCAATTGATGCAGAAAGGCTTTGATATACAGCATCCTTCCATAATCAGAATTCTGAAGAAAATAGGCATAGAAGAGACATTTCTTAAACTGATAGAGGCCATCTACAGCAACAGACAGCTATCATATTGAATGGTGTAAAATTAAAATCATTTCTACTCAGATCAGGAAGGAGGCAAGAGTGCCCACTGTCTCCACTGCTATTCAACATAGTAATGGAAGTCTTAGCCATCGCAATCAGGCAAGAAAAGGCAATCAAGCATATCCAAATAGGGTCAGAGGAGATCAGACTCTCACTTTTTGCTGATGATATGATCCTATGCCTGGAAAATCCCAGGGATTCAACTTGAAAACTCTTAGAAGTTATCAAGGAATGCAGCACCATCTCAGGATACAAAATCAATGATTACAACTCAGTAGCTTTTATATATGCTAACAATAGTCAAGATGAAAATATAGTCAAGGACTCTGTTCCTTTTACAATAGTGCCAAAGAAGATGAAATATCTGGGAATTTACCTAAGAAAGGATGTGAAATATTTCTATAATGAGAACTATGAAACTCTGACAAAAGAAATACCTGAAGATGTTAACAAATGGAAAAACATACCATGCTCATGACTGGTAAGAAACAACATTGTTAAAATGTCTATACTACCCAAAGCAATCTACAGATTTAATGGAATCCCTATTAAAGCATCATTGTCATACTTTAAAGAACATGAAAAAATAGGACTTCATTTTATATGGAATCAGAAAAATAGCAAATACATTACTCAGAAATAAGAACAAATAAGGTGGTATCACATCACCAGACTTCAGGCTATACTATAAATCTATAGTGATCAAAACAGCAGGGTACTGGCACAAAAACAGAGTGGTAGATTATGGAACAGAATAAAGAACCAAGAGAAGAACCCAGCTACTTATCATCATTTGAGCTTTGACAAGCCTATCACAAATATTCAGTGGGGGAATATATTTAACAAATGGCGCTGGGTGAACTGGCTGGTGACCTGTAAAAGACTGAAACTGGACCCCTACCTTTCACCATTAACAAAAATTGATTCTCACTGGATAAAAGATTTAAACTTAAGATGTGAAACTATAAAAATACTACAAGGGAGTGCAAGGAAAACACTTGAAGAAATCAGCCTGGGAGAATATTTCCTGAGGAGGACCCCCCCGGGCAATTGAAGCAACACCAAAAACACACTACTGGGATCTGATCAAACTAAAAAGCTTTTGCACAGCCAAGAACATAGTAAGTAAAGCAAACAGACAACCTTCAGAATGAGAGAAGATATTTGCAGGTTATGCTTCTGACAAAGGTCTAATAATTAGACTCTATAGAGAACTCAAACTAATCAATAAGAAAATAAATAACCCCATTTCTATGTGGGCAAGAGACTTGAACAGAAACTTCTCTAATGAAGACAGGCATATGGCCTACAAAACATGAAAAAATGCTCATCATCCTTAATCATCAGAGAAATGCAAATCTAAACCACTTTGAGATATCATCTAACTCCAGTAAGATTAGCCCACATCACAAAATCCCAAAACTACAGATGTTGGTGTGGATGCAAAGAGAAGGGAATGCTTCTATGTTACTGGTTAGAATGCAAGCTAATATGGTCTTTTTGGAAAGAAGTTTGGGGAACACTCAAGGAACTAAAAGTAGACCTACCATTCAATCCTGCAATTCTTCTACTAGGTATACACCCAGATGATCAAAAATTATTTTACAACAAAGACATTTGCACCAGAATGTTTATTACAGCCCAATTCATAATAGCCAAGACATGCAAATAGCCCAAGTGCCAATCAACCAATGAATGGATTAACAAATTGTGGTATATGTACACCATAGAATACTATGCAGCCATTTAAAAAAATGGAGACTTCACATCTTTTATATTTATCTGACTGAAGCTGTAACATACTCTTCTAAGTAAAGTATCTCGAGAATAGGGAAAAAGTATCCAATGTACTCAATACTACTAGGAAATCAATATATAATCACCTACACACTCATATGAATGACAAAACATAACTATAGTCCAGAAAGGAGAAGGAAAGAGAGGGGAAGGGAGGGGAGGGGGAACTGGGAAGAGGGAGGGTATTTGGGGGGGTCCTCACCTGATATGCAGGATGCAATGGTACATTTCAAAACTATTAACAAATGAGGGTGGCGGAGGCAAGATGGCCAACTGAACCCAGCTTTCCACAGAGGCTCCTGTCCAGAAGAAGAGGTAAAGGACAGAAGATTAGCAAGTAAGCTTATGGTTTGGAGCTGAGCCAAGGAAGAAAGTAGAAGAATGCACATCAACCCTGGTGAGGTGAGCTGCAACCCCAAGGAAACAAACAATAGGTACAAAATCTATCACCAAGAGGACAGGAGTCCCCTTCTCCATGAGAACAGCTCTCAGTATACTTTATACAAACAAGCAAACAGAGTTCAGATCTCCTCCTATTTTATCCCATGGGAGAGACCCTCTAAAAACCAGAACTCCTTCTTAAGAGAGGACCCACTAGTGCACCATGGCACTCTCCCAATAGGCATAAAACTGTATATATTCTCTACCTACAATTCTGAGCTCCCAATACTGCCCACCCACTCTCACCCCAAGGTCCAGAAGCCTCTCCCCCATTGGTCAAGATTCTTAGACATTTTCTCAAGATGTGTGGGCAAGGCATGGGCTATTGCGGGTCTGTGCTGATTCTGTGGCACAGGTGTTGAGAGAGGACTGTGGACCGAGGAAGCCATACAGGACAGGGAAAAGCTATGCCCTGCAGCACAGAACAGAGGCAGCAGTGGCGGGAAAAATTGGGCCCACACCTCTGGGGATATTTTGGAGAGACACTCTCCACCTCTTTTGGCAACTAGAGAAAGCCAGGCCTCTACTCTGGTGGCAGCCACTGGCAGAACAGATCTGAAACAGAAATGCAGGCCCTGTGAGTAAAGGGTATGCCTGAAGCAGTACATGCCCAGGTGAGGGGCATCAGGTACAGAGACTAGAATATGCACATGCAAAGACAGCATACTCCCAGGGCAGGGCTGAGTCACATGTGCTACTTTAGTGAGACTAAGAAGCACCCAGGCCCCAGGGGAACATAGCTGAGAAAAAAAGCAGGCAGGACAACAGCACCAGCCCAGGGAAAAGCAGAAACTGAAAGCTGTATGCAAGCAAAAGCCCAGGGAGAGGCAGAAACTGAGAGCTGAGTGTGAGCTCTAACCACGCCCACCCCAACACAGAATGCAACAGAGACAGAGACACCAGTTCCATGAGGAATGGCACAATGGCAGTGGCACACGGCGGGGCTGAGTCACAGTTTCTGTGAACTCAAACAGCACCTGGCCCACAGGTGAATATATGTGTGACACAAATGCAAATTCTGTGAGAATATAAGTGGCAGCAACATCAATCTGTGGCAGAGCTAGAACTGAGTGAATCGCCCCAGCTTCCATTAAGCACCTGAGGTTATCAGACTTCAGCTCCGCCTACCAACTGGTGGCAGAGTACAACAGTCTGGCTGAGGAGACACAGATCTCCCTGTGACTCAGGAAGGCACAAACCCCTGGAGCATCTGCTCATTAGAGGGAACTGGGCCACAGCCTTGCAGGATTACCAGTGACTAAGTATGACAGAGGTGTAAGGTGGGGAAGAATGCATCAACCTTCCAGGACTAATTCATTTGCAAGTGGATCCTTCTGACTCCAAGGAACACTAGAGTCAGTCATACTCAAGCTGCCAACAGACCCCTGCTGTCTAGTTGCTGGAGAGCTTTTGAACTCTCCAAATTGAGACTGGGTGCTGACTGGCATGATTGATTTGGAAATCTTGACCTGGGCCAATCACCCAAGGACTATCCAAAGTGGTACCCTGGATGTGTGGTTGTGGGAAAGTTTGATTTACCTTTTCCAGTTGTTACCCATGGGAGAGAAGGGTGTCTTAGTTGCTGTTATTTCTCCATAGATAAGACTTCAATCTAGAATTACCGATTCACTAGTATTGGACAGAGATTAGCTGAAAACAAGACAGAGACACTTAGCCCCACCACACCACATTGGTCCCCAGTGTCTCAGGCCATAGCACAGTATGGGTCTTTTGCAAAGCTCTAGGGGAAAAGGTATAGACACCAGTCCCAGCTCTTGGGAAAAGTGCTGGTTAATCCCTACTCCAGGAGCCACCAACCCAACTTCACCTTATCTGCTCATCTAGCCAAACAGTGGAAAATAATCATGGGGTGGAATCAGCGGAAAAATTCTGGTAACATGAATAACCTGAGTAGATCAACTCCCCCAAGGAACAATAGCAGACACAACAGAAGATCCCTTTCATAAACAAATGACTGAGATGTCAAAAATCAAATTTAGAATTTGGATTGCAAATAAGATTAATAGAATGGAGGTAAAGTTGGAATTATAAATTCAAGGAGCATTTCAAAAGTTGTCTTAAGAATTCAATGAATTCAGGACAAACCCACCAAAGATTTTGACACATTGGGACAAGAACTTGCAGCCCTCAAAGACCTTAGAAATACAGTACAATTCCTTAGTAACAGAATGGATCAGGGAGAAGAAGGGATCTCTGACATTGAAGACAAAGCTTTTGAACACTCCCAAATGCTGAAAGAGGAAGAGAAGTGGAGAGCAAAAATGGATCATTCTCTCAGAGGGATCTAGGATAATTTGAAGAAAACTAATATTCACCTGATAGGAATTCCTGAAGGTGACAAGGTGGCTTTGAAAGGCACAGAGGATCTTCTTCATGAGGTAATAAAGGATACTTTTCCAGACACATCAAGAAATTCTGAAATTCAGATAACAGACAGTTTCAGAATCCGCGCATGACTCAACCCAAATAATACATCACCTACGCACATTTTAATTAACATAGCCGAAGTTAAAATAAAGGAAAAAACTCTGTAAGCAGCCAGACATAAGAAAACCATAACCTACAAGGGGAAGAATATTAGAATGACTACAGATCTCTCTGCTGAAACCTTTCAAGCTAGAAAAGAGTGGTCATCAACTTTTAATCTCCTAAAACAAAAGAACTTTCAACCCAGGATCCTGTATCCAGTGAAACTGAGTTTCATTTATGATGGAGAAATTAAATACTTTAATGACATTCACTGTTGAAAAAGTTCACCATAATTAAACCAGTTCTCCAGGATATTCTCAGGCCTATCCTCCATAATGACCAGTGAAATCCTCTACCACCAAAGTAAACTCACTCAGATACTTTTTGGTCAAATTCCAACTTCCACCATGGCTACAGGATTAAAAATGTCCAGTAGACTTTTGAAAAACTCGATACCTAAAATTCTACCAGGCATATCAATATTCTCACTTAATGTGATAGGCTTAAATTGTCCTCTACAGAGGAACAGGTTGGCTGATTGGATACAAAAACTTAAGGAAATTACCAAATTTTTGGAATCAAAATGATGATATCTACTGCATACAAAAACCTCATTTTATGGCTCGGCACCTGTGGCTCAATCAGCTAAGGCGCCAGCCACGTACACCTAAGGTGGCGGGTTCGAATCCCCAGCCTGGACCCGCCAAACAACAATGACGCCTGCAACCAAAAAATGGCCGGACGTTGTGGCGGGAGCCTGTGGTCCCAGCTACTTGGGAGGTGGAGGCAGGAGACTCGCTTGAGCCCAGGAGTTGGAGGTTGCTATGAGCTGTGATG
>CAUYQV010065569.1:0-21282 GCA_963574575.1 Galagoides demidoff | reverse complement strand
GGTGGCAGGTTCAAACTGCAACAAAAAAATAGCCGGGCCTTGTGGGAGGCTGAGGCAAGAGAATTGCCAAAGCCCAGGAGTTGGAGATTGCTGTGAGCTGTGATGCCACAGCACTCTACCCAAGGGGACAGCTTGAGGCTCTGTCTCCAAAAAAAAAGAATTGTATATTTCTACTGATATTTTAATATAGTGCTTACATTTATTTCATTGTTATAAATGAGTTAAAGTTCCTGAGGAGGAAAAGAAAGATGTTCACTTATTCCCTTTCCCTTTGGCAGATTCATTTACGCTGAGTTCACCAATTCTTAGAACCAGACAGCTTCTTTATGATGAGTTAGACAGAGTATACCCACGTCTTCGAGAACCCCAAGAGCTCTTTGGCTTTTTCTCTACCAACGGGCCACTGGAGGCTCCAAGATGGCCAATAGAATGTGAGGTCATCAAGGAAAACGTTCATCATATTGGTAATGTGACTTGTGTGTGGTAGTCTTGCTATTCTGCCAGACCTTAGAATTTTAAGTGCTGTGTGCTAAAGGCAAGACAGAGTCAACATCAATCAACTCACTCTGAAAAGACTAAACTTTGGGAAACTGATATACACTCATCAAAGTAAAATTACACTAATATATAAACTAGAATGCTTCTGAATTTCAGAAAGGGAAGATACCTTCCTAGAGGCTAAAATATATAAATACTTAAACTTGTTTTCTATGTTATTCCTGTCTCAGTATTATTGATGAGTTGTAATTTTACCAGCCTTGTATAATTGATGAAGGCCATATATGCCAGAATATAGTTTTTACTATCTTTAATTATATTTTGAGTTTATTGGAGTTTTTTATGGGAATAGTGGAGACTTTTTGTTTTCCACCCCCACCCAAGTGGAGACTTTTTTTCTTTTCTTTTCTTTTTTTTTTTTGAGACAGAGTCTCACTATGTCATCCTCAGTAGAGTGCTGTAGCATCACAGCTCACAGCAACCTCCAACACCTGAGCTTAGGCAATTCTCTTGCCTTAGCCTCCCAAATAACTGGGACCACAGGTGCCCGCCACAATGCCCGGCTCTTTTTCGTTGCTGTTTGGCTGGGGCCGGGTTCAAACCTGCCACCCTCCGTATTTGGGGCTGGCGCCCTACCCATTGAGCCACAGGCACTGCCCAAGTGGAGACTTTTTTATGACATTGCTGAACTCCTGGTGCAAGTACAGTCTTTTGCATCCATTTTATGAAGCATTTACAGAAGTGGGCTGCATTGAAAAGCAGGGACTTTTCTAATTACTGAAAAACTTATGTCTACCAAACATAATGTCTCTGCTTTAGACTACTGGATAAACAACTGAATCTTTCTTATTTTCTCACTCTCTTAAAATATTCATTCAGTACCTATTTAATAGCATTTACCATATGATAAATATAGTTCTTGGTGCGAGAGGTAATAGTGATATCCAGAATTCATGGACGAGTGGGGGAAAGTTATTTTGCCAGGCAATTGCATAGAGCTTGGTCCCTGGGGGAACACCTAGCCCAGCTTAGACATCAGCATGATGAGTATCCAAAAGGAGTTGACATGTGAACTGAGATCTAAAGAATAAGTAGAAGCTAGGTAAGGTGGCTCCCACCTGTAAACCTAACACTCTGGAAGGCCGAGGCAGCTGGATTGCCCTAAGCTCACAGGTTTGAGACCAGCCTGAGCCAGAGCAAGACCCCATTTCTAAAAATAGCCAGGCATGGTGGCAGGTGCCTTGTAGTCCCAGCTACTAGGGAGGCTGAGGCAAGAGAATCGCTTGAGCCCAAGAGTTGGAGGTTGCTGTGAGCCGTGACGCCTTGGCACTCTCCTGAGGATGACAAAGTGAGACTGTCTCGAAAAAAGAAAAGGAATGAGTAGAAATGTTCTAAATGAGATTCAAAGAAAAGTATTCCAGTTACAGGAAACAGTAAAAGAGTACTACGTGTTTGGTAACATGAAGCACTGAGCATGAGAGACGAGATGGGATTAGGGATGGGCTCAAGTGTTCTACTGGGGATAGTGCTGCTCTTGGGGATTTGGAAAAGGGGGACCAGGGCATTTTGAGTTGATACAATGACTGGGAACAGTCCTAAGATCATCTGCTCCTACCCTGTGTAGTTTAGATAAAAGTACAAGTTGATCTGGCCAGACGATAGGATTTTGCTATTCCCTACCAAGAGAGAATTTCTGTGAGGATTAGCGATTCAGTTCTAAGAGGATCACTTTCGTCCAAAAGTTTGAGGTTCCTGTGAGCTATGATGCCATGGCACTCTACTAAGGGAGACAGAGTGAGACTGCAGCAGTGCCTATAGTCCCAGTTACTTGGGAGACTGTGGCAGGCGGATCACTAGCCCCAGGGTTTGAGGTTGCTGTGAACTAGGTGCCTCATAGCACTCTAGCCTGGGGCATTAGAGTAAGACCCTGTCTCCAAAAAAAAATTTACATATATATTTTAAGGAAACTTAATAACAAGCACCTTACTATTTAAATTGTCAAAGCCTTATCATTTTATATAATCTTTAAGAAAACAAATAAGCATTTTTTATTGAGTTGTGTAAACCTGTAAACCTGACGCTCTGAGGCCAAGGCAGCTGGATTGCCCTGAGCTTACAGGTTTAGTTTATGTGAGTTGTGTCTTTACATGCCCTTGGCATTCATCACTGGCTACTGTAGTTAAAACAATGCTGACAAGTTGCTGAAGTCCTATGAAAGAAAATTTTTTTTTTTTTTTGAGACAGAGTCTTACTTTGTCACCCTTGGTAGAATGCCATGGCATCGTAGCTCACAGCAACCTCAAATCTTGGGCTTGAGCAATCCTTCTTGCTTCAGCCTCCAGAGTAGCTGGGCTATAGGTGCCCACCACAGCACCTGGTTATTTCTTTTCTATTTTTAGTAGAGATGAGGGTCTCACTTTTGATCAGGCTGGTCTCGAATCCTGAGCTCCAGTGATCCTCCCATTCCAGACTCCCAGAGTGCTAGGATTATAGGTGGGAGTCACCACTCCCAGCCTGAAAGAAATCTTTTTTAATTCAGTGCTAATCAAAAAGCCCTGTTTCCTCTGAAACAATAGACTTGTTCCTCTGTGGTAAGAAAAATAATTGTCAGCTACCTATTTTCCTATGTATCTGTCAATATTTTCCTGACTTTAAGGACTATCAGGACCACATTTTGAAGAGCTATCGTAATAGCTATATTGACTTTCTTGACTTATTTTAAGTCTTATGTTTATAGTCTATTATTTAATCATATATACTTTTTATTAAAAGTCTCCTTATAATCTTTTTTTTTTTTTTTTGAGACGGAGTCCCACTTTGTCACCCTCAGTAGTGCTGTGGTGTCATAGCTCATAGCAACCTCAAACTCCTGGGCTCAAGCAATTCTCTTGCCTCAGCCTCCCAAGTAGCTGGGACTACAGCTGCCCACCACAACACCCAGCTATTTTTAGAGATGAGGTCTCACTGTGGCTCAGGCTAGTCTCAAACTTGTGAGCTCAGGCAACCCACCTGCCTCGGCATCCCAGAGTGCTAGGATTATAGCCGTGAGCCACCTCGTCCAGCCTTCTTTTTAGTCTTTATAGAAAGAAGCAATACATAATTGACAAACAAGCTGAAAACTTAGGGTGGGAATTTGTTTTGATTCAACCAAACTAGCTATTTTAATAATTATTATTTTAGTTGTATATCAGTTCTGATAGTTTTTTTTTACGTTATTTATCTTGTGCTTTTTAAAATGTCTCCTTTCAGAATGGGTTCCACCTCAACCAGAATATTTCTATCAATCTACAGGAAATGAAAAGGTACCAGAAATTGTAGGAGAGGAAAAAGGCAAAATTGTCTATCAATTAGATTCAGGTATTGTCATTACATTGAACAATGAGTAGTTAATTGTGACACAGTTATAATAAATGTATTTTCTAAGATAAAGGTTTTTTGAAAAAATCTATGCTTCAGTGATAAACTGTCTTTTCCAGACCAAACTAAATGGGATCCCTGATACCAGTCATGAGCAGTCAGCTTTCTTTACTTATTTATTTATTTATTTATTGGAGACAGAGTCTCACTGTGTTGCCCTGTATAGAGTGCTGTGGCATTACAGCTCACAGCAACCTCAAACTCTTGGGCTTAAGCAATTCTCTTGCCTCAGCCTCCCAAGTAGCTGGGACTACAGGCACCCACCATAATACTCAGCTATTTTTTTTTGTTGTAGTTATTGTTGTTTAGCAGGCCCAGCCAGGTTTGAACCTGCCAGCCCCAGTGTATGTGGCCAGAGGCCCTAACTACTGAGCTATAGGCACCACGCTGAAAATGACAATTTCTTTTTTTTTTAGAGACAGAGTCTCATCCTCCAGCTCCTGGCCTTAGGTGATTCTCTTGCCTCAGCCTCCCAGCCTCCCAAGCAGCTGGGAATACAGGGGCCCGCCACAACGCCCGGCTATTTTTGTTGTTGTTGTTGCATTTGGCCAGGGCCGGGTTTGAACCTGCCACTCTCGGTATATGGGGCCGGTGCCCTACTCACTAAGCCACGGGCGCCGCTCAAAATGACAGTTTCTTAATAGTTCCAAGTCCATTTTAGACCTTATCCCTTGTTATTCCCCTTCCTGAAAAGCAAATGTTGTATCATCCTGGGGAGCTTACTCTTCATTTTACTACCTCCTATATGTACTTCAGTGAGTACCTTTTTTTTTTTTTTGAGACAGAGTCTCACTCTGTCACCCTTAGTAAAGAGCTGTGGCATTACAGCTCACAGCAACCTCAAACTCTTGGGCTTAAGTGATTCTCTTGCCTCAGCCTCCCAAGTACTACAGGGACTATAGGCACCCACCACAACACCTGGCTATTTTTGTTGTTCTTGTTTAATAGGTCTGGGCTGGTTTCAAACCCACCAGATTTGGTGTATGTGGCCAGCCCCGTAACCACTGAGCTATGGGCACAGCCCTAGTGAGTACTTTTTTAAATGCACTTGTAGTATGTTTCCTGAATTGAGTTGTGAACTTCTACAGGTAGAATCTATGTCTTGTAAAAAATAATGCAGAACGCTATGCCCCAAAAGAACAACAAAGTACATATTCTTTTCAAAGGCACCTATTAGATCCCCCAGGATAGACTATATACTAGGCTACAATGCAAGTCTTTTTTGAGACAGAACCTCATTCTTTTGCCCTGCATAGAGTGCCATGGCATCATAACTCACAGCAACCTCAAACTCTTGGGCAAAAATGGTCCTCTTGCTTCTACCTCCCCAGTAACTAGGACTACAGGCACCTGTCACAATGCCTGGCTAGTTTTTTCTTTTTTTTTTTTTTGAGACAGAGCCTCAAGCTGTTGCCCTGGGTAGAGTGCTATGCCATCACAGCTCACAGCAATCTCCAACTCCTGGGTTTAAGCAATTCTCTTGCCTCAGCCTCCTAAGTAGCTGGGACTACAGGTACCCACCACAATGCCTGGCCATTTTTTGGTTGCAGCTGTCATTGTTGTTTGGTGGGCCCAGGCTGGATTCAAACCTGCCAACTCTACTATATGCGGCTCGCGCCTTAGCCGCTTGAGCCACAGGTGCCAAGCCTAGATTTTGTTTCTAATTTATTTATTTATTTATAAGCAGCTGTGCTGAGACTGAGCCCCATGTGGTTGGTGCCCTAAGACATGCCTGCGTAACTAGTGAAGCTGACGGATGACACCTCCACACCACGCTGCTCGGAGAGATTTGCTTTTTGGAGGGTTTTAACAGCGAGAAACAGACTGATGCCTATGTGCCTGTGCACGCGGCATTCTCTGCACAAGGTCTAGGGGCTTTCCCATAGGCAGAAGAACAAGGAACCAGTCCCCCGTGTGTAGCCTAGGAAATAGGCCTTTAGCACTACCTTTTTTTTTTTTCTATTTTTAGTAGAGATGGGGACTTGTCTTGTCAGGCTGGTCTTGAACTCCTAAGCTCAAGCAATCCACCTGCCTCAGCCTCCCAGAGTGTTAGGATTACAGGTGTGTGCACCACACCTGGCTTAGCAAGTCTTAATATATTTAATGGCATTGAACTCATATAAAGTACATTCTCTGACCACAACAAAATTAAGTGAGACATGAACAATAGAATGAGAATGAGCAATATTCCTACAAATATTAGGAAATTGAACATTGGTTTGGTGCCTATAGCTCAGTGGTTAGGGTGCTGGCCACATACACCAGGGCTGGTGGGTACTGCCCCAGCCGGGGCCTGCTAAACAATGACAACTACATCAGAAAAATAGCTAGGTGCTGTGGTACACATCTGTAGTTCCAGACTCTTGGGAGGCTGAGGCAAGAGAATCACTTAAGCCCAATAGTTAGAGGTTGCTGTGAGCTGTGATTCCATAGTACTCTACTGAGGGCAACATAGTGAGATTCTCTTAAAGAATTTTCTTAAAGAAAAAATTGAACAACACATTTCTTAATAACCTATGGGTTAAATCACAAGGAGAGTTCAAAAATATTTTGAACCGAATGAAAATGAAACCACAACGTATCAGAAGTTATAGAATGAGGCTTGGTGAACATTGCTCAGTGGCTAGGGTGCCAGCCACATTTACCAGGGCTGGCAGGTTGGAACCCAGCCCAAGCCTGCTAAACAATAATGACAGCTACAACAACAACAACAACAAAAGCCAGGCATTGTGGTGGGCACCTGTAGGCCTGTAGTAGTTGGGAGGCTGAGGCAAGAGAATTGCTTACGCCCAGGAGTTTGAGGTTGCTAAAAGCTGTGATGTTACGGGGACAGGAGTTTGAGACCAACCTGAGTAAGAGGGAGCTCTCATCTCTAAAAATAGCCAGGTGCTGGCTCCATGCCCATAGCTTAGTGGTTCCAGCATGCCAGCCACATACACTGGGGCGGGTGGGTTCAAGGCTGACCCAGACCTGCTAAACAATGACAAGTACGATACAAAAAAATAGCTGGGCACTGTGACAGGCACTTGTAGTCCCAGCTACTTGGGAGGCTGAGGCAAGAAGATAGCTTAATCAAGAGTTTGAGGTTGCTGTGAGCTGTGACACCACAGCAATCTACTGAGGGCAAATATAGTGAGACTCTTGTCTCAAAAAAAAAAATAGTTACAAGATGAAAAAAAGTTATAGGATGCAATTTTAAAAAAATTTATGGGATCCAGATAAAGCATTATCTGGGAAACTATGGTTTCAAATGCCTATATTTGAAAACAAGAAAGATATGAAATAAATTACCTCAGCTTCCACCTTAATAAATGAGAAATATAAGAGCCAACTAAAGCAAATGAAAGCAGAAGGAAGGAAATATTAAAAATAAGAATGGAAATCGGGGCTTGGCGCCTGTGGCTCAAGTGGCTAAGGCTCCAGCCACATACACCTAAGATGGCGGGTTCAAATCCAGCCTGGGCTGCCAAACAACAACGATGGCTGCAACCAAAAAAATAGCCAGGCGTGTGGCAGGCGCCTGTGGTCCCAGCAACTTGGGAGGCGGAGGCAAGAGACTCGCTTGAGCCCAGGAGTTGGAGGTTGCTGTGAGCTGTGACGTCATAGCACTCTACCCAGGGGGACAGCTTGAGGCTCTGTCTCAAAAAAAAAAAAAAAGAATGGAAATCGGGGGCAGGCCCAGTAGTTCACACCTGTAATCCTAGCATTCTAGGAGGCCAAGACAGGCAGATTGCTTGAGTTTAGGAGTTCAAGACCTACCTGAGCAAGAGGTACTAAAAATAGAAGAAAATTAGCTGGGTGTTGTGGCTACTTGGGAGACTGAGGCAGGAGAATCACCTGAACTCAGGAGTTTGAGGTTGTTGTGAGCTAGGACACCATGGCACTCTAACCTGGGTAACAGACTGAGACTTAGTCTCAAAAGAAAGAAAAAAGAATGGAAATCAGTGAAAAAGAAGACAGAAAAATAATAGAAAATCAACCTAAAAGTTGGTTCTTTGGATATATCAAAATTTTATCTACACCAACTAAGAAAAAAAAAAGAGGGAAGACACAGATTATCAAAATCAGGAATGAAAAAGGAAGATGGGCTTGGTGCCTGTGGCTCAAGTGGCTAAGGCGCCAGCCAGATACACCTGAGCTGGTGGGTTCGAATCTAGCCAAACAACAATGACGGCTGCAACCAAACAAAAATAGCCAGGCATTGTGGCAGGCACCTGTAGTCCCAGCTACGTAGGAGGCAGAGGCAGGAGAATTGCTTGAACCTAAGAGTTGGAGGTTCCTGTGAGCTGTGCTGCCACAGCAGTCTACCCAGGGCGACAGCTTGAGACTCTGTCTCAAAAAAGAAAGAAAAAGTAAGATAGCCGTCAAACTGATTATTTTAGAAATCAAAATAATTATAAGGTAATGCTCACAATCAGCTTTATGCCAACAAAGTAGACAACTTTGATGAACAGGACAAATTGCTAGAAAGATACAAGTTACCAAAACTGACTCAGGAATAAATAAAAAGTTTGAATAGATCACAACAGGGGGCACCTGTAGTTCAGTGGTTAAGTTGCCAGCCACATGCTCTGGGGTTGGTGAGCTGGAACCCAGCCAGGTCCTGCTAAACAAACAAACAAATGAACAAAAGGGTTGAGTGCTGGGTGCAAGCCCCACAACCCCCTTAAAAAAAAAAAACCATAACAAAGAAATTGGATTAGTAAGGGCCAGGCATGGGGTGGCTCATGCCTATAATCCTAACACTTTGGGAGGCTGAGACAGGTGGATTGCTTGAGCTCAGGAGTTCAAGACCAGTCTGAGCAAGAGCAAGACCCCCCTGTCTCTTAAAAAAATAGCCACTTGGCTGGGCTCAGTGGCTCATACCTGTAATTCTAGCACTGTGGGAGGCTGAGGAGTGAGACTTTCTTGAGCTCAGGAGTTTGAAACTTGTCTGAGCAAGAGTGAAACCCCGACTCATGGAAAAACCCAGCCGGGTGACGCAGTGAGCACCTGTAATCTCAGTGGCTTCTGGAGGCTGAGGCAGTGGGATGCCCACAGCCGGAGTCTGAGGTTACAGTGAGCTATGATGCCATTGCACTCTGCTCAGGGGCGTAGGGTGGGACTCTGCCTCAATAACAACAACAACAACAAAAATATCCAGGCATTGTTGCAGGTGCCAGCAGTCCCAGCTACTGGAGAGGCTGAAGCAAGAGGATCTCCTGAGCCCAAGAGTTTGAGGCTATTGTGAGCTAGGACACCATGGCACTCTACCAAGGGTGACAACGTGAGACACTGTCTCAAAAAAAAACAAAAATTAAAAAACAATGGAAGTGAATTAGTAATAAAAATCTTCCCACAGTGGCTGGGGGAGGTGGCTCACACTTGTAATCCTAGCACTCTGAAAAGCGGAAATAGGTAGATTGCTTGAGCTCATGAGTTCAAGATCAGCCTGAGCAAAAGTGAGACCCCATCTCTACTAAAAATAGAGTAACTGAGGCAAGAGGATCGCTTAAGCACAAGAGTTGGAGGTTGCTGTGAGCTATGATGCCATGGCACTCTACCCAGGGCAACAGTTTGAGTCTCTGTCTCAAAAAAAAAAAATTTTTTTTTTCCCACAAAGAAAACTCAAGCCCAGGACAGCACCTGTGGCTCAGTGAGTAGGGTGCTGGCCCCATATACCAAGGGTGGCAGGTTCAAACCGGCCCCAGCCAAACTGCAACAAAAAATAGCCGGGTGTTGTAGCCCAGCTACTTGGGAGGCTGAGGCAACCGAGTCGCCTAAGCCCAGGATTTGGAGGTTGCTGTGAGCTGTAACACCATGGCACTCTACCAAGGGTGACATAGTGAGACTCTGTCTCAAAAAAAAAACAACTCAAGCCCTGACGATTTGCCAGTGTTTGTTTGAAATCTATCAAACATTTAGAGATGAATTAGAACTAAATTTTCACCAACTCTGACAACAGAAGAAGAAAAAAAGTTTCTCCACTCTTTATGAAACCTGTATTACCCTTTTTATGAAACCAAAGCCAAGGCTCGGTGCCTGTGGCTCAAGTGGCTAAGGCGCCAGTCACATACACCTAAGGTGGCAGGTTCCAATCCAGCCCGGCCAGCCAAACAATGACGGCTGCAACCAAAAAATAGCTGGGCGTTGTGGCAGGCGCCTGTGGTCCCAGCTACTTGGGAGGCTGAGGCAGTGATGCCACAGTACTCTACCCAAGGGGACAGCTTGAGGCTCTGTCTCCAAAAAAAAAAAAAAAAAAGAAAGAAAGAAAGAAACCAAAGCCAAGTAAAGACATCACAAGAAAAATAGCAAAATAATATTGCTAAAGAATATAAATGCAAAAATCCTCTATAAGGTTGACTTCAGACCTAATCTAGTAACATATAAAAAATAATTATAGCTGAGTGAGAGGGCTCACGCCTGTAATCCTAACTATCTGGGAGTCCAAGGTGGGTGGATTGCCCAAGCTTAGGAGTTGGAGACCTGCTTATGCAAGAGCAAGACTCCATGTCTACAAAAACAGAAAAACTATAGGTGGGTGCCTATAGTTCCAGCTACTGAGGAGGCTGAGGCAAGAGGATTGCTTAAGCCCAAGAGTTTGAGGTTGCTGTGAGCTGTGACATCATGGCACTCTCTGGAGGGCGACAAAGTGAGACTCTGTCTCTAAAAAAAGAAAAGAATCAATCTTTTCAGAATGCTACAATTAAATTATAAACAGCAACATAGGGGAATGCTTAGTGAAGAAACAAACTGCAAAATAGAGAAAGTTGGAGCTGGTTGCATGCAGTAAAACACCCTTGTAGTTTCAGGATTGCTTATACCCAGGAGTTCAAGTTTAGCCTGGGCAAAGACTCATCTCAAAAAAAAAAAAAAAAAAAAGACTTTATCTCAAAAAACAAAAATTGCAAAAGAGAAAGTGTGGCATTTTTGCTTACTCACCTACCTTTCCCCATTCTTCAGCTCTGCAGAGGCCATGAGGACGGTAGCCCATATCCCTAAGGTGGCATGCTGATGTTGGGGAAGGAAAGTATGGATCTTATTCTAAAAAAACTGTGGTTCTGATTTTTTTTTTTAAAGCTGTCTCACCTTTCCCTAAGGAGTCAGAGCAAAGTCTGATTTTTGTTTCTCCCCTCTTGAGATAGAGCAGTTTTTCCTGGTAGAATCTATCAAAAGCATGTAAAGACATATACTACCCAGTGACTCCTGTAGTTCAGTGGATAGGGTGCTGGCCACATGTACCAGGGCTGGTGGGTTCAAACCCAGCCCCAGCCTGCTAAAACAAAGAATAGCTGGGCATTGTGGCAGGCACCTGTAGTCCCAGCCACTTGGGAGGCTGAGGCAAGAGAATCCCTTGAGCCCAAGAGTTGGACATTGCTGTGAACTGTGATGTCTTAGAACTCTACCAAGGGTGACACATAGTGAAACTCTGTCTCAAAAAAAGAAAAAAATAGCAGGGCGCTGTGGTGGGTGCCTGTAGTCCCAGCTACTTGGAAGGTAGAGGCAAGAGAATTGCTTAAGCCCAAGAGTTTGAGGTTGCTATGAGTTGTGACCTCACGGCACTCTACCCAGGGCGACAGCTTGAGACTCTCTCAAAAAAAGAAAAGAAAAGGCCACCACAAATACTGGGGAATGCAGGATACATGGCTAGGGCTGCACCTGTGTGTAAGGAAGAACATAAGAAGAACCTAGATGTGTACCTCTGGTTGGTTGTTCTTTGGGTTCTGTGCAAACAAGAGGTGAAGGCTAACATTGAGTCTACCTTGGTATTGAGAAATATCCCACCTCAGAGCCAATATGCAAAGACTAGGAAAATTATGTGAGTTGTTTTTATTTTGGGATTTTTTGGGCTATACGTATATAAGGAAATATCTCTGTTAACCCACTGGCTGACCTCAGATATAATAGAATGGAGACTTGGTGACTACACATAACAAGGAATAACAAACATTCTCAATGGTGAAAGACTGAAAGATTTACTTCTAAAGGATCAGTAACAAGATAAGGATGCCCACTTTTTTTTTTTTTTTTGAGTTTCATTTTGTCACCCTTGGTAGAATGCTATGGCATTATAGCTCACAACAACCTCAAACTCTTGGGCTCAAGCAATTCTCTTGCCTCAGGCTACCAAGTAATGAGGAGTACAGATGCCTGCACAAAGCCTGGCCGTTTTTAGAGACGAGGTCTCACTCTGGCTCAGGCTGGTCTTTTTTTTTTCTTTTTTTTTTTTTTTGAGACAGAGTCTCACTATGTTGTCCTCAGTAGAGTGCTGTGTCTTCACAGCTCACAGCAACCTACAACTCTTGAGCTTAAGTGATTCTCTTTCCTTAGCCACCCAAGTAGCTGGGACTACAGGCACCCGCCACAACACCTGGCTATTTTTTGTTGCAGTTGTCATTGTTTAGCTGGTCCAGGCTGAGTTCGAACCTACCATCCTTGGTGTATGTAGCTAGAACCGTAACCACTGCTGCGGGCACCAAGCCATCTCAGGCTGGTCTTGAACCTGTGAACTCAGGCAATCCACACACCTCGGCCTCCCAGACTGCTGGGATTAGAGGTGTGAGCTACTGCACCCCACCAAGGATGCTCACTTTCACCACTGCCATTCAACATCATGTGGTAAGTTTTAGCCAGAACAATTAGACAGAAAAAAGAAATAAAAGTCATCCAAACTGGAAAGAAAAAAGTAAAATTATCTCCATTCACTGAGGACATGATCTAATATATAGAAAATCCAAAAGAATGCGTGCAGATACAAATACTACTAGATCTGGGTGGCACCTGTGGCTCAGTGAGTAGGATGCTGGCCCCATATACCCAGGATGGCGAGTTCGAACTCGACCCCAACCAAACTGCAACAAAAAATAGCTGGGCATTCTGGCAGACACCTATAGTCCCAGCTACTCGGGAAGCTGAGGCAAGAGAATCACCTAAGCCCAAGAGCTGGAGGTTGCTGTGAGCTGTGATACAACGTCAGTCTATCCAGAGCGACAAAGTGAAACTCTGTCTCTAAAATATATATATATATATACTACTAGATCTAATCAACAAATTCAGCAAAGTTGCAGGTTATTGATTCCATTTATTGATTCCTATAGCACAATGGTTAGGGCACTGACCACATACAAGGGTGGCGGGTTCAAACCTGGCCTGGGCCAGCTAAACGACAATAACAACTGCAACAAAAAAATAGCCAGGCACTGTGATAGAAGTCTGTAATCCCAGCTACTTGGGAGGCTGAGGCAAGGGAATCACTTAAGCCCAAGAGTTTGAGGTTGCTGTGAGCTGTGATGCCATGGTATTCTACCAAGGACAAAATAGTAAGTCTCTGTCTCAAAAAAAAAAAAAAAAAAAAGACAAACCAACTAAAAAATGGGCAATAGATTTGAATATTTTGCCAAAGAAAATAATACAAATGCTTTTTTTTTTTTCTAAAGAGACAGAGTCTAACTTTGTCACCTTCAGTAGAGTACGGTTGCGTCACAACTCACAGCAACCTCTGGCCCTTGGGCTTAGGCGATTCTCTTGCCTCAGCCTCCCAAGTAGCTAAGACTATAGGTGCCCACCACAATGCCTGGCTTTTTTTTTGTTGTTGCAGTTTGGCCTATGCCAGGTTCAAACCTACCACCTTCAGTATATGGGGCCGGCACCCTACTCACTGAGCCACAGCTGCTGCCCACTACACATGCTTTTTAAGCACATGAAAAGATGTTCAACATCATAAGTTGTTAAAGAAATGAAAATTAAAACTGTGAAAACTGTGTTATATTAGTAGTTTTTCTTTCTTTCTTTTTTTTTTTTTTTTGAGACAGAGTCACTATATCTACCCTCAGTACATGCCATGGCATCACAGCTCACAGCAACCTCAAATTCTTGGGCTTAAGTGATTCTCTTGCCCCAGCCTCCCAAGTAGCTGGGACGACAGGCACCCACAACACCCAGCTATTCTTTGTTGTTATTGTTTCAGTTGTCATTGTTGATTTTAGCAGACCTGGGCTGGGCTTGACCCTGCCAGCCTCCATGTATGTGGCTAGTGCCCTACTCACTAAGCTACAGACACTGAGCTGATATTAGTACTTTTTTTCATATCCACTAGAATAGCCATAATAAAAGATAGACAATAATAAGTGCTGGGGAGGAGCTGGAGCAGGTGGAAACAGTACCATTAGAGATAGAACAAAGGGGACATAATGCTAGAGAGCAATGAGAACAATGTAACAGGAACCTTTCTGAGGGAGGGGAAGTGAATTTTGAATAATGGCAAGACCACAAATTGTTAGTAGGGATGGATATGGGGAGGTAGGGGAGCTGCCCACAAGGGCATCCTTTGTCATCACTAAAAATCATCTGATACTCTGCACATACAATCAATACCAGGACCAATTAGAACTTTTAAACAAGAGTTTTTGACAATTGGGAAATATTATATGAAAGAAATAGAAAGCAAGAAAAGATTGTCACAATTTCAAAATTAATCTGCTAAATAAGATCATCAGAAAGAAAATGTTTTATTGGAGGCGGAATATATACCAAGTTTACTTAGGAATAGAATGTGCTAAGTCAGTGAAATCAGAGGAGGCTCTTGGAGAAACAAGCAGAAGTAGGAGGGAATGTCTGCATAATTTTTACATTCCTGCAAGTAGAGGAATGAAATGAGCCAATTACAGTTCAGGCTTCTCTGAGATATAAATAGCGTATGTTCTACTCTCACTTGCTTTGATTATGAGCGCTCCTCATGTTAATGTTAATATGGTGAAAAAACTAAGCTGGACCTGGTGACGCATGCCTACAATCCCAACTACTTGGGAAGCTGAGGGGGGAGGTTCTCTTTGGGCCCAAGAGTTTTAAGCTGTAGCATACTGGGATTGTACCCATGAATAGCCACTGCCTGCACTCTAGCCTAAAGAGCAACAGTCTTTAAGTCTGAGAGACCCAGTCTTTAAAAATAATAGTAATTGGACGACGCCTGTGGCTCAGTGGGTAGGGTGCTGGCCCCATATACCGAGGGTGGCGGGTTTGAGCCTGGCCCCAGCCAAACTTCAACAACAAAAAATAATAATAACTGGGCATTGTGGCGGGCACCTGTAGGCAGGCCCAGCTATTTGGGAGGCTGAGGTAAGAGAATCGCCTAACGCCCAGGAGTTGGAGGTTGCTTTTGACCCTGTCTAAAAGAAAAAAAAAAATAGGGTGGCACCTGTGGCACAAAGGAGTAGGGCATTGGCCCCATATGCCAGAGGTGGTGGATTCAAACTCAGCCCTGGCCAAAACTGCAAATAAATAAATAAACAAATAATAAAAATACTACGGGAGGAAAGCTATATACAATGAAATAAAGTATGGTAAAACAATAAAGCAATTCACTGTCTAGCTCCACCTTAGTCATTAAAATATGGGTGTATTTATTAATGAACTGACTAGTTATAAAGTCAGGCCCTGCACAAACATTACTATTTAATGGTAGGGTATATACTGCCCCCTGGTCAATATCTTTGATATCAATTATTCGTACTTGTTCATGGGTATTGTTAACATCTGACTATATATATATTTCTTTCTTTTTTTTTTTTTGAGACAGAATCTCACTATGTCACCCTTGGTAGCGTGCTGTGGCATCATAGTTCACAGCAACCTCAAACTCTTGGGCTTAAATGACTCCCTTGCCTCAGCCTCCCAAGGAGCTGGGACTATAGGCACCTGCCACAACACCCAGCTAGCCCAGTGTATGTAGCTGGCACCGTAACCACTGAGCTATGAGCACCAAGCCACTATTTGCATTTTTTATAGAAAAGATTACAAAAGTTTTCAGATCCTCCATAAAGGTAGGTGAAATAGCATTGTGTTTTCAAACATTTAGAATATCATTTTTCCCAACATTCTTTTAAATTACGGTTCAGATGAGTACAAGCAGTATCTGAGATACCAAGAGGAGTCATAAAGCAAAAGGAAGTACCCTTATAGGCTTACAAGACTCCAAAGAAATAAGTTGTTGAAAATTAAAAGCCTCAGCTCAGCGCCTGTGGCTCAAGCGGGTAAGGCGCCAGCCACATACACCTGAGCTGGCGGGTTCAAATCCAGCCTGGGCCAGCCAAAGAACAATGACAGCTGCAACCAAAAAAACAGCTGGGCATGGTGGCAGGCGCCTATAGTCCCAGCTACTTGGGAGGCAGAGGCAGGAGAATCGCTTAAGCCCAGGAGTTGGAGGTTGCTGTGAGCTGTGATGCCACAGCACTCTACCCAGGGTGACAGCTTGAAGCTCTGCCTCAAAAAAAAAAAAAAAAAAGAAAGAAAGAAAGAAAAAGAAAAAGAAAATTAAAAGCCTCTGGCTAGGTGTAGTGGCTTGTGCCCATAATCCTGGCATTCTAGCAGACTGAGGCAGGAGGATCAAGAAGAGCCAGAGCAAGAATGAGACCCAATCTCTATATCACTAGAAAAATCAGTCATGTGTGGTGGTGCATACCTATAATCCCAGCTATTGGGGAGACTGAGGCATGAGGATAGTGTGGGCCTCCTGCCTAAGAGTCTGAGGTTGCCATGAGCTATTATGACACCATTGCACTCTACCCAGGATGGCAGAGTGAGACCCTGTCTCAAAAGGAAAAAAAATGAAAAGAAAATTAAAAGTCTCAGCAAAAGACCCTGGGCAAGGTGGCTCATGCCTGTAATCCCAACACTTGGGAGGCCAAGGCGAGTGGATTGCTTGAGCTCATGAGTTCAAGACCAGCCTTAGCAAGCTAGAGACCCCATCTAAAAAATAGATGAGTGTTGTGGTGGTTACCTGTAGTCCCAGCTACTTCGGAGGCTGAGGCAAGAGAATCGCTTAAGTCCCAGAGTTTGGGGTTGCTGTGAGCTGTGATGCCACGGTACTCTACTGAGGGGAAAAAAAAATGTCTCAGCAAAGATGATTAAAAATTTGAATATTCAACTGTTGTTTGCCTAGAATAGTGCTGACCACATAGATGATGTCAGTAAATAATTTCTGAATAAATAATTTTTTTTTTAAAGACAGTCTCACTTTGATGCCCTTGGTAGAGTGCTGTGGCATCACAGCTTACAGCAACCTCCAGCTCTAGGGCATAGGTGATTCTCTTGCCTCAGCCTCCTGGGTAGCTGGGACTACAGGCACCCGCCACAACGCCCAGTCATGTTTTTTGTTGCAGTTTGGCCAGGGCCGGGTTCAAACCCACCACCCTCGCTATATGGGGCCAGTGCCCTACTCATTGAGCCACAGGTGCCACCCAGTGAATGAATTTTTGAGTGGCGAGAAGAATGGACAAAGTATGTTTATTTTATCTGCAGTGCCCACAGAAGGTACCTATTTCACCAGTTCCCGAGTAGGAGGCAAACGAGGAAGTATCAAGGAACTTGCTGTCACCTTGCAAGGACCAGAAGACAATACTCTATTGTTTGAATCAAGGTTTGAGAGTGGGAATCTACAAAAAGCTGTCAGAGTGTAAGTAAAAAGAAATTTCCCAGAAGAATAGTAATTATAGTGATTGACAAGCATCTTCAGGAATGATACCAGAATTAGGAGTGTTAGTAAAAAGAGAGAGGTGGTAGGAAATGGTTATGAGAGTGAAGAAGAGTGAAAAAATTATGACTCGTATTTTCCCCCAGAATGAAACATCATTTAAATTGTTTATTCTGGGGCAGTGCCTGTGGCTCAGTGAGTAGGGCACCGGCCCCATATACTGAGGGTGGCAGGTTCAAACCCTGCCCTGGCCACTCAGGAGGCTGAGGCAAGAGACTGGAGATTGCTGTGAGCTGTGAAGACCTGGCACTCTACAAGGGCGATAGAGTGAGACTGTCTCTAGGGGAAAAAAATTGTTTCTTCTGCTTATGAAAGAAATTAGAGCTCACTTAAAATTTGATTTAATGGCTTGGCACCTGTAGCTCAAGCAGCTAAGGTGCCAGCCAAATACACCAGAGCTGGTGGGTTTGAATCCAGCCAGGCCTGCCAAACAACAATGACAACTACAACCAAAAAATAGCCGGGCGTGGTGGTGGGCACCTGTAGTCCCTGCTACTTGGGAGGCTGAGGCAAGAGAATCACTTAAGCCCAGGAGTTGGAGGTTACTGTGAGCTGTGATGCCACAGCACTCTACCCAGAGTGACAGCTTGAAGCTCTGTCTCAATTAAAAAAATTTTTTTTTGATTCAGTAAAATACATAATATAAAAAGTCCTATCATCACACCTCCCAGAGGCAGCAATTTGTGGTCAGGCATGGTAGCTCACACATGTAATTCTAGCACTCTGGGAGGCTGAGGTAGGTGGATTGCCTGAGCTCATGAGTTCAAATTCCAGACCTCTAAAAATAGCTGGGTGTTGTGGCAGGTGCCTGTAAGTCCCAGCTATTTGGGAGGCTGAAGCAAGAGAATCACTTGAGCCCAAGAGTTTGAGGTTGCTGTGAGTTATGATACCAGGGCACTCTGCCGAGTGCAACAAAGTAAGACTGTCTCCAAAAAAAAAATAAAATAAAATGTCTGGGTGCCTATAGCTCAGTGGATGACAAAATGAAACTGTTTCAATTAAAAAAAAAATTGGATAATAATATACACACATTGTTTTGTCAGTTGTCGTTTTCTACTTAATAAATTTTAGATGTTTTTCTATGGCAGAACCATCCATGTATGTCTTTATTTTTAATAGTATATATTATTTTGTTGTAGGAGTATTCCACGCCTTATTCACTTTGTTCATAACTAATAGGAAATTATGATGTTTACAATTTTTTTTTTTTTAGGCTGGTCTTAAACTCCTGAGCTCAAGCAATCCAACCACCTCGGCCTCTCAGAGTGCTAGGATTTACCAGTGTGAGCCATCACACCCAACCTGTTCAGTGTGTTTCAGATAAATTTATTACAGTCGTTAGAAACTTCTACTAAGCACTCTGGAAAAACACCAAAAAGCTCATAGAACTTCTAAACATGCTATGCAACTGGGTGGCACCTGTAGCTTAAGCGGCTAAGGGGCCAGCCACATACACCAGAGCTGGAGGGTTCAAATCCAGCCCGGGCCTTCCAAACAATGACAACTACAACCAAAAAATAGCCAGGCATTGTGGCAGGTAACTGTAGTCCCAGCTACTTGGGAGGCTGAGGCAAGAGAATCGCTTGAGTCCAGGAGTTGGAGGTTGCTGTGAGCCGTGATGCCACAGCACTCTTCCTAGGGCAATAGCCTGAGGCTCTGTCTCAAAAAAAAAAAAAAAAAACATGCTATGCAACAGTGTGTTTTGAAACTCTTTCTTCCCCATTCCAAACAATTTTTCTTTCCTCAAGTTTCTACTAGGTTAATATGTGTGTTGGAGAACTAATTAGAAAATAAATGTTTGATGTAGCAGGTTCAGGTTTTTCTGTTGTAAATAGATTCATTTTTACGAAAGAAAAACAGTATTTTCCCAGATTTTTTTTTTTTCAGTTTTAGACCAGGGTTGGGTTTGAACCCTCCACCTCCAGCATATAGGCCCAGTGCCCTACTCCTTTGAGCCACAGGTGCCACCTCCAGATTTTTTTTTTTAAGGGGAATGTGAAGTTACAAAGATGTTCTATTTTTCCCATTACAGAGACACCTTTGAGTATGAACTCACCTTGCGAACTGACCTCTACACAAAAAAACATACTCAATGGTTTTATTTTCGGGTTCAGAACACCAGAAAAGATGCCACCTATCGCTTCACCATCGTCAACTTGCTAAAACCCAAGAGCCTTTATACCATAGGGATGAAGCCACTCATGTACTCCCAGTTGGATGCCAACATCCACAACATTGGCTGGAGGAGAGAAGGAAATGAAATTAAGTACTATAAGAACAACACAGATGATGGGCAGCAGCCCTTCTACTGTCTCACGTGGACCATTCAATTTCCACATGACCAGGACACTTGCTTCTTTGCACACTTCTACCCATATACATATACCAATTTGCAATGCTACCTCCTGTCAGTGGCAAACAACCCCATCCAGTCTCAGTTCTGCAAGCTCCGAACTTTATGTAGGAGTCTAGCAGGAAATACTGTCTACCTGCTTACCATCACCAATCCATCCCAGACCCCTCAACAGGCAGCTGCAAAGAAAGCTGTGGTCTTGAGTGCCAGAGTCCACCCTGGGGAAAGTAATGGCTCCTGGATTATGAAAGGCTTTCTGGATTTCATCCTTAGCAACTCCCCAGATGCCCAGCTCCTCAGAGATATCTTTGTCTTCAAGGTGGTTCCCATGTTAAATCCAGATGGTGTGATTGTGGGAAATTATCGATGTTCCTTGGCTGGAAGGGACTTGAACAGGCATTATAAAACCATTCTGAAGGAGACTTTCCCTTGCATTTGGCACACCAGGAACATGATCAAAAGGTGAGACCTTTTATCTGTTGATCTTTCTGGGAATGCTGTGAGTACTAGTGCCAGGTATCTCTGTCTCCTCCTTCCTCTGTTAAAGGAATCAAATGTGGCTTTGGAGACAGAATTTTTACCATTCTCTTTGCAGTCAAGTGGGTTTGTTAATTTTCAGACCTTTTTTTTTTTTTTTTGAGACAGAGTCTCATTACATTGCCCTTGGTTGACTGCCATTGTGACACAGCTCACAGCAACCTTAACGATGGCTTAAACGATTCTCTTGCCTCAGCCTCCCAAGTACCTGGGACTATAGGTGCCTGCTACAATGTTGGCCATTTTTTGGTTGTTGTTATTGTTTGGCAGGCCCGGGCTGGGTTTGAACCCACCAGCTCCAGTATATGTGCCTGGCACCCTAACCACTAAGCTATAGGCGCCAAGTCTCCTTGGTTCTTTTTCTTTCCTGCAGTTGCAGCCTCTATGCCTCCCTCCTTCTCTTCACAGTTCTGCTTCAGGGTGGGCTTTTTCCCAACAGGTTTGCTCCACTTCCTTGTCAGCTTACACAGGCCTACCCACCATCCCTTTCCATGTTAGACTTTTCCATTTTAAGTCCGTCTGATTCACAGGGACAAGACATGCTGGTGAAATGTTTTTAGCAATGGATGGGGGTAGGTTCTACTGAAGGCCATTGCAGTTGGGATTTTCTTGGGAGGGAAAGTATAAATAGCCATATTTAAGAAAGAGATGCCACATAATCCTTGATTATTTCCATGCATTTTTTTTACTTCCCCTCTCTCCTCCCATACCCCCTCCTCCCTCCTTCATCTTGGGCCATAGTTGTGATCTGTTCTTAATATGAAAGTGTGAGTGTGGCTCGGCGCCTGTGGCTCAATCGGCTAGGGCGCCAGCCACGTACACCTAAGGTGGTGGGTTCGAATCCCCAGCCCGGGCCCGCCAAACAACAATGATGGCTGCAACCAAAAAAAAAATGGCCAGGCGTTGTGGCGGGCACCTGTGGTCCCAGCTACTTGGGAGGCGGAGGCAGGAGACTCGCTTGAGCCCAGGA
>CAUYQV010065566.1:0-20784 GCA_963574575.1 Galagoides demidoff | reverse complement strand
GAGCCTCAAGCTATCCCCCTGGGTAGAGTGCCATGGCATCACAGCTCATAGCAATCTCCAACTCCTGGGCTCAAGCGAGTCTCCTGCCTCCGCCTCCCAAGTAGCTGGGACCACAGGCACCCGCCACAACGCCCGGCCATTTTTTTGGTTGCAGCCATCGTTGTTTGGCAGGCCCAGGCTGGGGATTCGAACCTGCCACCTTGGGTGTACATGGCTAGAGCCTTAGCAGATTGAGCCACAGGCCCCGAGCCTAAGAGTAGTTTTTAACAGGTGAACATTTGCAATTATATAACATAAACTTGATACTACAATTAAGTGGAATAGTTCTTCCAAAAACAGAATTGTATTGTCATTAGTAAACCTGTATTATAAAAAATTTTACTGTTATTTTATTTCAACATTTTAAAAAATTGTAGAAATTGATTTTTGTCTTGTCATGTAAGTACTTAGATGGAATCCTCAATTTTTGCTTCACAAAGTCTAAATTATTTGTTTTCTACCCTTTTTGCCTATGAGGAAGAATTGAGAGATTGACTTGAGAGGCAGGTGTAGATTTAAGAACAGGCCAGTGTGGTCTGATGGCAGAGGAGCAATGCTCTGGGATCTGCTGTGGGTACAGCCATGCACGTTAAAAGCTGTTAGTGGGGCAGAGAGGGTGGCATGCTAGAAAAAAAATGTTTTCATTTAGGTTTGGGTTTCTTCAGGACAAACTGATAGGAAATTAAGATTTTTTCAAGTATAGGATTTTTATTAGATGCATAATTCATGAAAGTACTGGTCAGTGACCTTTTTTTCCAAAGTGAACAGTGAACACATACTTTGTAACCACAAAAGGCAGTGAGGGGTTTGGGAAATGAGGTAAAGACTGGATCAATAAGTGAAACATTAATACAGCCTATATCTTCCTTTCTGATCCGTCTCAGTCTCATTGCTCACACCTCCCAAAGGTAAGCTCTCTAGTTTTGAGGATTCATTTTTTCCTGTTTTTGATTTTCATGGAAATGGAATGAAGCATTGATCACCATGTACTGCTTTGTATGACTTCTTTCCCTCGGCACTGGGGGAGCCGTGGGAGTTTTTGAGAGCCCTGTTAAGTTTTTAGCAGTTCTTAGTAATGTATGTCAATACATGGTATGGGTATGCTGCAGTGTTTGCTCCTTCTAACATTGATAGACTGTCAATCACAAATAGTGCTACTGTGGACATTTTTGGAAATGTACTTAGAATATATGCACTCATTTCTTACGGGTACCTAGGAGCAGAATCGATAAGTCAAAAGTGTTTGGCTTGAGGAGATAAAAACTAAACTGTTGCCTAGAGTGGTTGTACTCCTGCCAGCAGAGTGTGAGTCTTCCTGGAAGTTACTCTACACCCACACCAACACTGGTATTGTCAGTCTTTTTAGTTTTTCTTGTGGTTTTAATAAGCGTTGTCTGTATGATTAATGAAGTTGGGGACCATTTTATGTATTTATCAGCTATTCAATTATTTTCTTTTGTAATGGGCCTATTAAAATTTTTTTTAGCTATGTCAACTGGATTGTCTGTCTGTCCTCACTGTTTTGTAGAGTTTTGTATGTAGTTTGGAAGGTTTCATTTTATTCTTGTGGTTGTACCATTTGCCCACTTATCATTCATTTTTCTCATGATCAGTAAAATTTTGTGGCATCTTCCTAGGTTTGTCTTTCCTTGCAAAATTAAGTTCAGTATAGAAATTTTGTCTCTTGCTAAGCATCTCTGAATATTTCTGTGTAGAATTATTTTTTTTTTTTTTTGAGACAGTCTCACTATGTTGCCCTTGGTAGAGTGCTGTGGCATCTCAGCTCACAGCAACCTCAAACTCTTGGACTTAAGCAATTCTCTTGCCTCAGCCTCCTAAGTAGCTGGGACTACAGGTACCTACCACAGCAGCCGACTAGTTTTTGTTGCCAGTGTCATTGTTATTTAGCTGGCCAGGGCTAAATAACAATGACGGTGGTTTGAATCTGCCACTGGTGGTGTATGTGGCTGGCATGCTTGCACTTGCCTGGATATGGAGACGAGACAGTTATATGAACTACTGTGATACAGCGTTTTCTAAGCACTGTTATGATAGATTTCTTTTTTTTTGCAGTTTTTGGATGGGGCTGGGTTCAAACCCACCACTTCTGGCATATGGGGCCAGCACCCTACTCCCTTGAGCCACAGGCGCTGCCCTAGAATAGATTTAAAAAAAAAAAAAATCTTAACGTGTTGCTCAATATACTTCATGTTTATGTGAGTTTGGGTGTGCATCTATTTGGTCTCTGTACGGTAGGTTATGTTTCTTGAACTCTATGATGTAAAACCTGTTATGACATGGTTGACTTTAAAAATGGGTACTGGTTTTGTTTCAAGGATGTGGATCAGGAAGCATTACAAAGGATTGCAACTATTTAATGAGAGAAAAACGTGTGGGGGTAAAGGAGAAGCCACATGAAGGAGAGGTGGGCAGGCATATGGACATGAGAAATACTAAAAGGGTGAATTCCGCGTTAGTCCCATTACCTGGATATGGAGAGGAGATATAATAGAGATGGCGTGATATTTTGTTGTAGTTTGTTTATACACAGACTTGTCTAGAAAAGGTAAGAGATGGTTTATAGAGACACAAAAAATAAGATAATGTAAACCAGAAGTAGGTGGGAAAAGAGTATTCTTAAGTAGGTTTCCAGATAAACTAGTATTAGTTTCACTCAATTTATTTGGAGAACTGAAACATCTCATTAGAAAGTATTTTCTCTTGCAGATTTATAATGAAAAAGAATTATTACAAGGGAAATTGGATCTTCTGAGTGATACTAACATGGTAGACTTTGCTATGGATGTGTACAAAAACCTTTACTCTGATGATATTCCTCATGGTAAGTTTTGTCATTAGAACTGAAGTTTGCCTTCAGAACTGAGGATATGTGTATTAAAGTTTTGTGATTTTCTTAAAGAGTTTTAGCCAAAAAGCTTAATCGAGTGATTTTAAAGTTCTTTGGGTGAAAGGTAATACAAAATTTTGAATGCATCTTCTGGAGAAATTCCAAAGTTGGTCGGTTCTCAAGCCTCTGAATATATTGAGGGTAAATAAATATATGTGTAGTTTAAATAAATTGAAAAATTTCTAGAATGAGCAGTACAGTTTAACATTCCTTAACATTGTATATATTTCTGCATTTTGAATTAGCTTTGAGAGAAAAAAGAACCACAGTTGTTGCACAACTAAAACAGCTTCAGGCAGAAACAGAACCAATTGTGAAGATGTTTGAAGATCCAGAAACTACCAGGCAAATGCAGTCAACCAGGTAACTTCTTAATCTTGAATTCTAAAAATTATCTTTTCTGAAATAGTAAAAATGTTACTTCAAACTTTATCTAGTATTCCACAGTAAAAATTTCATAGTTTAAACAATAGCTTTGTCTATTTATTTTCATTTGACCTCACTTTGTAGGGGCCAATATTTCTTAATAAATGTGAATGCTCAGTTTTTTACAAAAACGGTTGTCTTTTCCTGATTTTGCTGTGGCAGTTTCACTTTCTCTCACTCTTTGCCTAGGGAGGTTTGGCAATGTCTGGAGACATTTTGGTTCTTAAAATTGGAGGGGTGCTGTTGGTACCTAGCGAGCAGCAGCTAGGAATGCTCTTAAACATCTCACAGTGCATGGACGGTACCCCTCCCCCAACCCAAACGTCAGTGAAGAAATCCTGCCCTGAGCACAGGGGACCCTTACTGCCAGAGAAACCTGAGCTCACTTTATCACTTGCTAATAAGGATGTAGATTATATTCTTCCTACCTCTGCTGCCCAGCCCAGGGGGATAGTGTGGCGCTGATAAGATTATTTCTAACTTCCCTTTAGCTAGAAATAGACTTACAGTTTGGTGTTCTTTTTTTTAAGTCAAATACACTTAGATCATGAATACATTTATGTATATGTGGGGTATAATATGTTGATTTTTTTTTTATAGAGTCTGAGGTGGTTACATCAAACCAATCAACATAGCTTTCGCCTCATTTACTTGATTATTGTGTTAAGACATTTATGTTCTACACTTGACAGATTTGACTTGTACCCTTGCAATATGCTCCATAGGTGTGGTCCCACCTTTCACCCTCCCTCTGTCCCTCCCTCCTTTCCCACTCCATTTCTCTCCTTCATCCTGTGCCATAGTTGTGTTCTATCTTTCATAACAAAGTGTGAATAAATATAAGTAGTTTTCATAGAAGTACTGAGTACATTGGGTCCTTTTTCCTCCATTCTTGAGGTACTTTACTCAGGAGAATATGTTCAAAAGACCAAAAATCACTTTGTAAAAAAGATACTTTGTACCAGATTATTCATTGCAGCTCAATTCATAATAGCCAAGTGATGGAAGAAGCCCAAGTGCCCATCAATCTATGAATGGTTTAATAAATTGTGGTGTATGTATACCATGGAATACTATGCAGCCTTAAAAAAGATGGAGCGCTTTACTTTTATGTTTACAGTTTGGTTTTCAAAGAAAGCCTGTTACCTTCATCTGACTTAATACATGTCACTAATTGGATCCCTTTAAGTTATTAGAAATGTTTAAAATAAGATCTACTAAGATTGAATATTACCATTGTGATAAATCTTGGCTACCAATGTATTTACTTGAGGAATTGCTGAGGATTTTGCCATGTCACACCTTTAGTTTCTGTAAGGTGTGTTCAAACCAGATTTTTAGAAGTTAGCTCCTAGTTTTTCTTTGTGCTTTGAGAAAGCGTTACCAAATGTTCTTAGAAAAGCAACAGTACTACACAGTTACAATGCTGTGCCATAATATACCATCCTATAATATGCTGTATCATACTACATATATATGCAGGTGTATGCTTATATATGTGGACCCTCCATATCCATGGGTTCTTTGTCTATGGATTCAACCGACCACAAATCAGTAAGACTTGGTGGAATAAAAACAGTATCCCCCCCACCCCCCCCAAAAAATAATAACATTATATAACAAACGTTTATATAGTTAGGTATGAGTTAGGTATGAGTTATCTAGAAATGATTTAAAATGTATAGGAGGGTATGTGCAGGTTATGTGAAAATATTGTACCATTTTGTATAAGGGACTGTAAGAAGTCTGTGGATTTTGTTATCCATATCTGTGTGGGATCCTGAAACCAATCTTCTGTGGATACAAAGGGATGACCGTATATACAGACACTTCATATTCATACAGAGCTATATACCTATTAGTATATAATAAATACAGCTATGTAGTTCTAAGTGTGTCTGTGTTATACTCAAGTACTTGGATGCTTTTAGAATATGAGAAGTAATTAATTATAGACCTTCAGAGTTAGATATAAGTGGTCACAAAAGGACAGCTGAAATAATCCAAACATAAGAGTACAACAAGAAATTAAGGATGCTTAAGTTTAGTCAAACACTGGAAAGAAATAGGATTAGGCTATGAATAAGATAAAGGTAGATACATTCAATAAATGATAGAGGATTCCTTGTATCTCGATCAGTGCCAAATTAGAGATAAATCACTTGTAATCTAATCTACAAACCACCTATTTTCAAAGTAATAACCTTTCCCTGACAGTCTCCCTTTTTAAATTTCATTGAATGTGTAGTATTGTACTTGAACAGAAAAATTCAATCAGCTGGTGAATATAACGATTATATAACTGAGTGGTGTGAGGAGTACAGCACAAAGTTAGTCATTATGATACACAGCATGTGTTAAGTTCTTTTAAAAATTCTTTTATGTTAAAATTTCAAGCATGTTTCATATTCAGTATTATACCCAAATTAATTTTAATGGAGGCATATTCCCTCCCCATTAATCTTCATGTAAAATTGTGTTCCCAAAAACATGCTGCAGCCTATTCCTTTTTGTGAAAAGGATAAGAAAATGTTTTAATTTTAAAAAATGCTCATAAGGTGGGCACTCTGCCCATCTGTCCCTTGTTCCGTGGTGTCTTTGTCAGAAGTTTGTCTGTACCAGTCCACCAACATCTCAAGGAAAGGTAAAGGTAATTCATGAAAAACTAAATGGAGTTATTTGGCAGTTGATACAGACACTAATTATATACGGCATACAGCATAGATACGCCAAATCAGACATGCTTTATTATTGCACATTTGCCAAATCATTGTCCGTGTGAGAAATATTAACAGATTGGGAAGGGAACAAAATTTATATGTAGGATTAGTTTCTACGAGTTTGTACAGTACACTTTTATGAGTCTCTTCTTCTATATTAAGAATATATTATCTATCGGAAATATAATCTCATAGAACAAATACTATTCAGAGGGGAGTAACACCTAACTGGCCTATTGACCTTACTGTAAAAATAGTTACAATGCTTTGGTTTTTATTACCTGAAAAACTTCTAAAGGCCTTACTTAGAGAATGGTAAAACAATACATAATTTTCAGTTTGAGCTGAAGAAATCAAATGAATTTTATTTCCCCTATTTACTATTACTTACATTCAAAACATGTTTTCTTCCAGAATTCTTATATTTAAGTATTAAGAAATTTAAACTGCCTTTGTGTAGGTAATAACTTACAAGTTGGATATGCTTATTTTGTTTTCTAAGGCCTATAAAATGTAATAATTTTTGTTTTTTGTTATTAAGGGATGGTAGGATGCTGTTTGACTACCTGGCAGACAAGCATGGTGTAAGTGTTATTTTTTTAAAATGTTTTACAGCTGTCCTGTTTTAATAAGGCTGATTAAAGACTAGCCTGTACAGATAGATTTATGGCTTGGCCTAAGAATATAGTTTCCACGTTAGTTTATTAAATGTATTATCTGATATGTTTTTCAAAACTGGTTTAGAAATGGTACTAATAAGAAATGTTTATACTTGCCCTTAGGTCATAGAAATTCTCAAAGCTTTTATGTATTTCAGAATTACAATAGTTTGCATTTTACATTAGTCTCAACAGCAAACTAGTTATAGAATATAGGTTATCTTGTGGTATAACAAGTAGTAAGTAAAGATAAAACTAAATTTGAATTAGAAATGCTTTGAAAAGTAGAATTAAGTGATATTAGTTCTTTAGCTACTTTTAGAATACAAAGCAGCCTTTGAAATTATCAAGCTCTTCATAAACCCCTAAATTCACAAATACAAAAATGTTTTAAGCTTTCCTAGCCATCTCCCAATCTGATTTCCCTTGTGTTAGCTCACAGTGTGAGGCTTTGCACAGTTCTTTAACTTGGATTTGAGTTTTCTCTTTGTTAATCAATCACTGTGACAGGAGACTTTGACCACTGTGCAGGTTACTCTTCCTGATGTTCACAGAATGTTTGGCAGGTTTGTTCATGTTCTAGTTTGGAGCCCTTCTTTTAGGGTTCTTTTATTTTTCACTGTGCTTACATCGTTAACACTAAAAGTTGGTGTTATTTGGGGGCCACAGAGCAGAAATTTACTATACATGTTACTTGTACAGAACCACAGGAATACATACATTGGGTAATTAGCTAAAGTGTCACCAGGTAAGGGACTCATGCTAAACCTTTAGTTGTAATTCAAATTTGTATCGTAACAAACTATAATTAAAATTCACAGTTCTTTGAGGTCAAAACTGAACGTTAAATTGACTAATTCTTAATGTATATTATCTTTCACCATGGTATGGCATTTATTTTTGGCGGCAGCTTTTGAGAAACTTTGAAAGAACTGACTTCTGGGGTCATTTAAAGAAGTGGATTGTAATTTTAAAACTCAATAACAAATGCAACTTTTTTTTTCTCTTTAGTTTAGGCAGGAATATTTAGATACACTCTACAGGTATGCAAAGTTCCAGTATGAATGTGGGAATTACTCAGGAGCAGCAGAATATCTTTATTTTTTTAGAGTGTTGGTAAGTAACATTTTTATTTTTCTTCTCTCTTACATAGTTTCCCTTGGTTTCTCATAACATGTCTATAGATTTGGGTCTGTATATTAAGAATAAAGAAACTGACCAGACACGGTGGCTCACACCTGTAATTTTAGCACTCTGGGAGGCTGAGGTGGGTGGGTTGCCTGAGCTCATCAGTTCAAGACCAGCCTGAGCCCAGAGCAAGATCTCATCTCTTAAAAATAAGCCAGGAGTTGTGGCAAGCGCCTATAGTCCTGGCCGCTTGGGAGGCTGAGGCAAGAGAATCACTTGAGTCCAGGAGAGAAGTTGCTGTAAGCTGTGATGCCATGGCACTCTACCAAGGGCAACAAAATGAAATTCTGTCTTAAAAAGAACAAGAATAAACTTGTTTGCAAGAAAAATATGGTTAGAAACAGGAAACCTTGGGTCAGGATCTCAAATTTGGAGAAAGATTTAACTTACCCTTGTTGTATGTATGATTTTTAGCATTAGCAGACTTCTAACACATAATGGATTTGTTATTAGAACATTACAGCACAGTGTAGGTTCTTAATCAGTATTACTGAGTAGGTATGTTATTCCTTCCGTTACTGTAGTCTTTTATGCTATATACATTCCTTGAACTTGTTCTAAACAACTGAAATCCTAATGGCATTTAAAATATTTTATGCTTCAATAGTAACTTTTTTCTGTTTACCTTTGCCCTCTGCCATTACAATATAAAGGTCAATGGCTTTTTGATTAGTGAGATGTAGATGAGTTCAAATGGCACTACTAAGTACCCTGTTACTGTCATTTGTGTGTTTGACAGGTTTGTAGATTCAGGACTTTTGTTAGGAAAGGAGAGTCCTATGAAGCCAAATTAAAAGACTACAAATTGACATACTTCTTTCTCATTCCGTCTTCTGCTTAGATAACTAATAAGCAACCTTCTTAGTTATCAAGATACTCTTGTTTTAATTAGCTTCTCATTTGAGAAATTAAAATTTGTTTTTTTAACTTGGATTAGGAAGCAAGTACCTAATGCAAGTCTCTGATTTTCTAGTTAATTCTCAAAAGAGCCCTTTTGTCTTCTAACCTTGGAAGAGTCCCATTCTTTTGTCTTTAATTTCTGGTACTTCTTTTCTCAATTTTCAGCTCTCCATGCCATAAAAAAGACAAATTTTGCTGTCTTTGATTGTTTTCTAGGTAATTAAATTTTCCCATTGGTGGGAGGGAGAGTTCAGTGTTAGTTCTGGTAATTCCTGTACTGAAATTGCATAGACAACTTCATTTTTAAAAACTATCCACCTTCCTTCAAAGAAATTAAGATTTTATGTTTATTTCCAACATTGAGTTGAAAAATTATTTTTTTCTTGCTGCCATTTGTAAATTAATTCTTACAGATTAGCTGTGGTTAGCTTGCAAGTGCATTGAAGGTAATCAGTGATGCTAAACTTGCAGTGACTTATCAGAAAATTCCATCAGTTTTACTTTGAATATTATGAGAGATTTAGGAGAGCAAAAGTTGATTACTTTGGAAATGTAAACAGCTTAAACCAGGATTGTAAAATCAGAAGCCTGGTATATGATTACAGGTACTTGAAAAGAGTTGGTTATTCATATCATTTGTTAATGCTGAGAGTGAATTTTGAGAATGAAGATTTAGTGTCATGTTAGAGTTGCAGCACAGTAAATTTATTGTTGCTGGTCAGTGAGTGACTGTGCCATTTTGCTAAGACATGGAAACTGAAGGTAACTGCTGGAAATCCAGATATTGAAATGCTTCTAGCATATCCACCTGAAAGCAGGTTGGTATGAAGAGCCAACTGTTGTGACATGGAGTTTAGCCAGAGTGGTATACATGAACCTTTTGAGGATTAAGAAACTTGCTGCACCGTGACAAAAAGCTTTTATACTAACACGTACAGCGTGTTCTAGTTTTAATAGCATCATTATGTTTATTATGGAGTATGGTCTCATGGTATGAAAAGTTCTATACTTAAAGGTTTGGGGAATTTTTGTGTTTACTTTTTCAAAATATGAAGCTCTAAATCAGTTTCCTGTCTTACAAAAATTGCCCTCAGAATCTTGTACTGGAACTTAAGTGACATTTGGATGGAGCCATTGAATATTATGATAATGAACACAAAGTTAATATGCTTTACATTAAGAGCAGTCAATATATAGTTATTGAGAGTTTTTTAAATGTTATTTGCAATTCATATTTAAATTTTTTGCTCCATCTTATTCGCAGAACATTTGAGTTAGGTGAGGAGTTGCTTACTTTTAATTGGCATAACAGCAGGCTGACAAAGCTAATTAAAAGTAGATTATATATTGTTTTTTCTTTTGGTTTAGATACTAACATAAAATGTATGTATTTGAATTTTATTAATAGCAAATCTAAAAATTTTGTTTTAGAGTTGCAGTGGAAAAAAATCTGTGTTTTACTTTAGTTACTTAATTTTATTTTTTGCACTGGCTTTTTTTGACTTTTGAATTCTTTTCTGGTGGTTGCTTATTCTTTTAAATCTATGGTTCAGGAAACATAAGCTATGAAAGAGCCATTGTAACTATGATCGGAGATTAGAATTTGACTCTCCGAATGACCTATTGTAGGTCAGTGTTGTATAAATTAAAGCTGTGTGACCCTAGAATCTGCCTTTATTTTTAAAAGACTTGGTGCATTTTTAGAAACATTAAGGAATGTTTAGGTATACTCTGCTTGTGAAACCTCTTTAATTTATACTCTGAGCAATGTGTTAATTGAAATGCAGGGGTGGAACCGGTTTACTGGGAATTTTTTAAATACTTTTGTTTTAAAAGATACTAACACTGGCCAGGGGCAATGATTCACCTTTAGTCCTACCACTTTGAGAGGCCAAGGTAGGAAGATTGCTTGAGGCCAGGACTTTGAGACCAGCCTGGGTAACATAGTGAGATCCCCATTTATACAAAAAATACAATATTTAGCCAGGAGTGGTGGTTCTGCCTGTAGTCCTAGCTACTTAGGAGGTTGAGGCAGGAAGATTTTGAGCCCAGGAGTCTGAGGTTGCTGTGAGTTATGATGATGACACTATATTCTAGCCCAGTTGACATAGACTCTGTCTCAAAAAAAAAGTTCACACTGTTAATTTTTTTTTAATCTTCCCTTGCTATGCCTTTGATGTAGCTCCAAAATATAACCCATTTCCCTATTCATCAGCTATTTGAAATATCATATTTTTGTAGCTGTCACTTTTTCCTACTTTAGATTTGAAATAGTATTTACTGTTTTCTACATACTGTTCTTATTTAAAAGCACATTTCTTAGAGTTTCAAGACAGCTTGAGTAATGCTGAGTTTTGGAAGCTTTAGGATCTTAACTGTCTTAACTGAAGTTTGGACTGTGACATACCTTGATGTAATGTCGTTGTAAGAGATGTCTGATGTCTATTTAATATAGTTTTTTAGGTATGGTTTTTCATATTTTAACATAGGAACATATCTTGACTAAGTTCTTTTTGGGTTTGGAATAGACTAATAGTGTATATTAAAACTGAAAGCATCTTAGATGTCATACATTTTAATACTCAGATGTCCTTTGTAAGAATTAAATATTTTATCCTTTATAATCAAAGCTATGATTTTATGGATTTGTATAATTGGTATTTTTTAATGTCGGTGAATATTGACAAATGCATATACTTGTGTGGCTACCACTGAATCAAGGTAAAGAATATTCTTGTCACCCCAGAAAGACCCTCTGTGTCCCATTTGTAATCATACTCCACTCCTGGTACTGGGTATTCATTGATCTCCTTCTATCCTTATAGAACAGTTTTACCTATTCTAGAATTTTGTGCAGGTAGAATGATACAGTATATATGTCTGTAACTGACTGATTTTTAGCAGCAAGTTTTTGAGATTCATTCTTAATATTGTATGTACCAGGAGTTTGATTCTTTTATTACTCAGTAGTAGTTTATTTTATGACTATATCATGATCTGTATTCATCTGTTGATGAACATTTGGATTACTTTTAGTTTTTGTCTATTACAAATAAAGTTGTCATGAATATGTGTTTACTGTTACATTGTGGGTGTACTGTGTGATAATAATTAGACCCGGGGTTTTCATGGTTACTTTTCAAAATATAATTTACCAGTTACATTGTTATTTGCCTGTTTTTAGAGTTTGTTAGATGTTATTTAGTGTATTAAAATTAGTCACTGCCCTGGAAGGAAGAATATCAGGCTGAGTCCCTATTATGGTCCCCAAAGTTTAGGGTTATCTATTCATCTTTATTTTTATTTATTTATTTCTATCCATATTAGATAAATATATAGATGTATCTCTATATATCTATACCTACCTTGGACATCATTTTTATTATGCATTATCTTAGATTTACCAAGTTCTTACTGTAATTTCTACACATATTCTGTCGTTTAAACAACACTACTGAAGTGGGTTCTGTTACTCTACCCATACTGCAGATGAGGAAGCTAAAGCACACACTGTTAAGGGGCAGAGCCAGAACACCTGGTGATTTCTAATCCTGCACTCACAATTTTATTTAACTTGTAATTATGATTATGTGCTTGACATTTAACTTAAGTGCTTCAGTGAAAGATTAAATTTGAAATTCCATTTGGGGGTGTTTCCTGCACTGCTTTAGTTGCTGCTGCGGCTTTATCATGTACAATCAGTTCGGAGTCATTTGGCCTCCATTCTCTTGCCTTGTTCTAGAGAGCCCTACTTTGTTTTTAGCCTGGTTTGTTTTTTGTTATTAGCCTGGTCCTTAGAAGTATTTCTAGTTTGTGAACCTTGTTCACAAGTGGAGAAGTAGAGAGAAAAGTAGGGATGGCTTTCAGTCCTCCTTTCTGCTAGGCTGATACTGTGATATAAAATTCGTATGTATATTTTGTGATTAGAAAGAAATGTAATTTTGGGCAACGTACTCTCTCTATGCATTACTTCCCCTATTGAACGTGGGGCTTAAAAATAATCATCTACCTTATAGGGTTTTTCTTAAGATTATATGAAAAAATTAACTTTTACTCAGTACATAATCCTTTGATAACTATTATTAATAATTGTATCAGATGATGAGTCTGGTTCTCCCCCCCCCCCCAGTTTCCACAACTCCTTCCATTTGTGTCATAATTTCTTGTTTGTTGTATGCATCATTTCTCCACAAGTCTCAGTGTCCTTTATTTTCATTCTAGTGATTTTAGTGAGAATTTTTCTGTGACTCTGACTTGGTTTCTCAAGTTTTATCTGCCTTAAATTTGATAAGTCATGTATAAATTATCTGAAATGGGTTATGCTAAAATGGTGCTGATGTTTCCTAGTTTTAGAAGTTTAGTTTCTGATGTAGACTGAATGTTAAAGACCTGAGTTACTTTTAGTGTAAATTTTTTTTTTTTTTTTTGCAGTTTTTGGCTGGGGCGTGGTTTGAACCCCACCAACTCCAGCATATGGGGCTGGCGCCCTGCTCCTTTGAGCCATAGGCGTCGCCCTTTAGTGTAAATTTTTTGAAACAGTTAGACCAGTGTGATCCAGTAAGGAGCCGCATTTTGGGAAGAAAGCTGTAGGTCTTTTAGTAGGGTAGAGGGATATATGAGGTATAAAATACACATTTTTTTCCCCTTCCACAACATTCAACAATATAATTAATTATAATTGCTTAAACAGGTTCCAGCAACAGATAGAAATGCTTTAAGTTCACTCTGGGGAAAACTTGCATCTGAAATCTTAATGCAAAATTGGGATGCTGCCATGGAAGACCTGACGCGGTTAAAAGAGACCATAGATAATAACGTGAGTGACACTGTTCTGAGTTATTCTCTGAAATTTCTATATATCCTTCATGTTTACTGATTAAGAATATTTCTGTCTACTATTGGGGGGCCTAAAATTTTCGGATTAACTTTTATTTGTTGACCTTTTTGTTGACAAAAAAATCACTGTCAGTAGGTTGACTACTTTTTCTGAATCTCGAATAAAACTATCAAATTTCTTTTGGCTCTTAGAGAACTTAAGTCTTTCTGTTATAACTATTATGCCCCTTTTTTTAATGCCAGTGAAAATGACACTGTCCTATTAGTCCCACTTGTTTTTTAAAGTCCTATGCAGAAGACAGTTTTCATCCATAGTTAATGTCTAATAAAACTACTTTATTGTGGATGTTTAGTTCAATTCCTGCCTGTAAATGCCTTTCTGAAATAATTATAATTTGAAACTGCCATAAAGTTTGATGGCCATTATTGAATCTATATCTAAGAATAGTGTAATAATACGGAACGTTTAGGATCATGTGGAGAGAAGGTACTGGGGGCCAGACTTTGATCATAATGACGCAGTGCATGCCTTAGGAGGGTCTAGTTTTTAATTACAATTTTGAAGTCAGAGATGTTTATTCTCATCCTCTTTCTTGTGTGTTAATATTTCCTGTGTATCCATTTTTTTAAATCCTTTAGTCTGTGAGTTCTCCACTCCAGTCTCTTCAGCAGCGAACATGGCTCATTCATTGGTCTTTGTTTGTTTTCTTCAACCACCCCAAAGGTCGTGATAATATTATTGATCTCTTCCTTTACCAACCACAGTAAGTTATTTCACTGTGTAATTTTAACTTTACCTGTATGAAATTATATTGATTTTTTTTTTTTTTTTTTGAGTCAGATTCTCAAACTGTCACCCTTGGTGGAGTGCTATGGCGTCACAGCTCATAGCAACCTCCAACTCTTGGGCTTAAGCGATTTTCCTGCCTCAGCCTCCCAAGTAGCTGGGACTACAGGCACTCTCCACACCTGGCTATTTTTTGGTTGTAGTTGTCATTGTTGTTTGGTGGGCCTGGGCTAGATTCAAACCTATATCTAATATTTTACACTTAAGATGTACTTATTTCTAACATTTGAATTTCTTGTCATTCATTTTTTTCTCTTCATGTGGTAGATTTGCTTATTAATTAAAAGCTTAACTGTAACTCTTAAGTAATTATTGGATAAAGTGTACTCTAGGCCCTTTAAAGTGCTATTTAAAGCATGTTCCCTGGGCGGCATAGGCGTCATATAGAATCATAGTAGAAGAACTGAATCAGAACATGCATTTTAATAAGATTTGGGAAACTCAATATATACAACAAAGCAGTAGAAATAAGATACTAGGCCGTATTAATTAAAAAATATATATCTTGTGGAAGAATCCTTTTTATATCACCTTTGCTCTGCCATAGAGCTTTTCTTAATTGTTTTGATGATAACAGATCCACTGGTTTAGGAACTAGACCATCTGTTAGCTAATCTCTTGTTTTTTTCATTTGTTTGTTTTGGAGACAGTCTTACTCTTGCCCCAGGCTAGACTGCCCTGGTGTTATCCTAGCTCACAGCAACATCAAACTTCCAAGCTCAAGCAATCCTCCTTTCTCAGCCTCCTGAGTAGCTGGGACTACAGGTGCCCACCACAATGCCTGCCTAATTTTTTTGTTTTTATTAAAGACACAGTTGCTCAGGCTGGTCTTAAACACCTGAGCTCAAGTTCTTCTGCCTCAGCTTCCCAGAGTGCTAGGATTATAGACATGAACCACTGTGCTTGACCTACCCATCATTTTTAAAATTTTATTTTTCCAGTTGAGTTCAAGTACCTCAGAAACTTCTGATTATTATTTCTTATTTGGTTGGAACCACAAGAAACAAGACTGCTTTATGGAAATAATTCAGCTTATTTGAAGATGATTTTTACTTTCCTTTGCTTAAAAGTCTATCTCTAGTTTTGTTAAGTAATAGAGTTTCTCAGACCCTTTAGTGTTTTGGTTGCCTTCCTTGAATAATTTCCACTTATCTTTATTTTTAAAGTCTGGATCTTGAAAATTTAAACTTTATACTAGCATTATTATATAAGCTTTATAGATTACAGTGGGAATATCAACTCCTTTTACTTATACATATATTAACATAGCCCAACATTGTAATAACATGTTAGCAATTCATGGTATAGCTTATATTGACCATTGCTTATTTTTATTTATTTATTTTTTTAAGAGACCGTCTTGGTCTGCCACCCAGGCTGGAGTGCAGTGCACTCGTCATAGCTCACAGTAACCTTGAACTCCTGGGCTCAAGCAGTCTGCCACCTTAGCCTCCCTAGTAGGAGATACTGCAAGCATGCCCAACTATGCTTGGCTAATTTTTTTTTTTTTTTTTGGAGAGTTAGGAGTTTCGCTGTGTTGCTCAGGCTGGTCTTGAACTCTTGGCCTTATGTGATCCTCCTGGCCTCTTACCTGGGTCTAATGTGCTAGGATTACAGGTGTGAACCACTGCACCTGGCCCTTGATTGCATTGCTCGTTAGTCAAATATCACCTAAACTCTCTTGAGCTACATTTTATCTGTTAGCCTAAATAAAGATTTTGTAGGGTTTTTTTTTGCTATATTTTATGTCGATCTCTGCTCATTGTTGTATGTCAAATTATCGTTTTAACATTTTTCTAAAATGTATATCTTAATGTAGAACAGTATAGTCTAGAAATAGCATTGGTAGGGCACAGTGCCTTATGCCTATAATCCCAGCATTTTGGGAGGCCAAGGTGAGAGTATCACTAAAATATGCTGGGAATTCAATCTCACTCTGGGTATCATAGCAAGACCCCATTAAAAAATATGTTTTTAATTAGCTAGGCACTGAGGCAGGAGGATCTCTCGAGCCTAGGAGTTTGAGGCTGCTGTGAGCAATGATCATGCCATTGTCCTCCAGCGTGGGTGACAGAGTGAAGCTTTGTTCCTTTAAAAAAAAAAGGAAATAAAGGATATAATACCTTTCCAATATAAAACACCAATTAATACAATTTGATTTTTAATTATTTCTACAATTTTCTAAGTCTTGAAAATAGGTAATACAATAGTAATATTTTTGGATAGGTTGATTTTATAGTCTAAACTGAGTCATGTTGATAAGCATACTCTTTAAGTGTGTTTTAGGAAAAATTTTTAAGACTCTAAAACATTTTATCTCTTCAGTTAAATTGTTCACCTAATTACTTGGATCATGTGCTCTAAAACCTGAAATGCCCTCAGTGACGTTATCAGATCAGTTAACTGAGAGAGGAATTGTGAGGAGTTTTGTTTTGTTTTTAAGTGATTCCATTAAAAGGACTATAGGTCCTGATAAATGTATTGGTAATTTTGTAGTTTAGAAAAGTATTGCAAATTGAGTATTGCAAATATATGCTGAAAAGTGATTGGATATTTGGAAGAAAAAAGGAATGGGATCAGAACTATCTTTGGGAATGTTTTTATAAAACAGTGGTTCTTAAAGAATTTGGTCTTGGAACCCATTCACACTACTATGAATTGTTGAGTGTAATTTTTTTTTTTGCATTGATTATATCTATTTGGTATATATGCTAAGTCCTTAATGTTTATAGATTCTTAAAAATGTAGCTTTAAGCAAAATGACAAATAATGATTGAAACCAATCTTTTTCTCATGTGTGTTATAAAGAAACAGTGTTATTTGAGGACCAGCTGTAAGTCATTTCCGTTAAAGTCATAGTTTCTAAGAACTCATGGACAATGTTAAGTCTTCCTGTGTTAGAAATGAAAGCACATTAAAAGTGTTCATTACTAAATAGTAAATTGATTAGATTTGACATAAATAATGAGTTTTCGTGAAAAATCATTTTTAAAACAAAAAAATTTAGGGACGCACCTGTGGCTCAAAGGAGTAGGGCGCGGGGCCTCATATACTGGAGGTGGCTGGTTCAAACCCGCCCCGGCCAAAAACTGCAAAAGAAAAAAAAAGAATATTTGGAGTATATGGAGAAAACCTAGCCTCACCACATGTAGTTGGAAAAGAAAGGTGTGTTTTAAAAGCCTTTTTAGATAATTGTGAATACTTTGTAATAAAAATACAGTAAAATGCAATATAACTTAACCAGAATAATAGTAATTTATTTGTAATGTGGAATCTCAAACCTTATCGTTGAGCTGTATGTATATTAAACTGTACTGTATTCTGTATTATATTGTTGTGTCTAGTACTTGGAATGGATCTTTTACCCATGTGTGATTTTATATCATCATCGGTTTTTTAGGAAGTACCTGTGCAGTGAGTTATGCAAATATTCTAGTGTGTTGACATTATACAACACCAGCAGAACCATATTTATTAACATTACTAACAAACCCACTGGAAAATGCTTTCAGTATTGGAAAGCTATCAAGCTCCCTGTGGCACATAAAAAAATTCCAAAATTCTAGATTTTCTTGAAAGCTCTAATTTTATCATTTGTTTTCCTTGAAGAGCTGGCTCACGTCATTTTGTAGAAAATGTCTGCCAATCCCCAAGTATGAATAGCTTTGGTTTGTCTGTCATCCTTGCAAGTAAAAATAGTATTCTGTGAGAAAACCAACTAGTTCATCTTGTGACTCAGTCTTCACTCAAGTATTTTTCCTTAAGACAGCCGTGCCATGAAGTAGTGTATAGCAGACACACTTTATACGTACTTACCCTTTAGTCATACAGAAGATTAGAAAGATTACCACATGGCTAAGTTTTTTTAGAAATCAATAATTTGTACTCCCTGATTGAGCAGATTCCCCATGGTTGGAACTAGCTTTATATGAAACTATAAAGATGTAGTGGTGGAAAATACTACTAGCATGGTTTTCTTTCTCTCTCTCTCTTTCTTTTTTTGATCTTTTGTTGTTTTTATTTTTATTTTGTTTTGTTTGGAAACAAAATTGTTTCACTCTTTTTCCCAGGCTAGAGTGCCATGGCCTCAAGCCAGCTGACAGCAACCTCACTGGGTTCAGGTGATCCTGCAGCCTCAGCCTCCCAGGTAGCTGGGCCTACAGGCGTCTGCCATGGTGCCCCGCTAATTTTTCTACGTTTAGTAGGAGGGGTCTCACTCTTGCTCAGTCTGGTCTAGAACTCATAAGTTTAAGGGATCCTCTCACCTTGGCCTCCCAGAGTGCCAGGATTACAGGCCAGATGTGAGCCACTGCACCCAGCTTATGATATAGTTTGATTTGTATTGAGGTAAAGAAGAGTTTGCTGATTTTTATAGTAAAATAATTTTTTGTAATGTAGTAGTGTAACCATTACAATCAATTTTAGAACATTTTATGTCCCCAGTAAGAAAACCTTACACCTGTGGAACTTTTCTTAAACAGAAATAGCCTGTTAGCAAAATGTGGAAAAGAAACTACTCAGTAGTAGATGCCTTCTAGTGGCTTGAAAAATACTGTGCTTCACTGTTTTCACTTGCCATAGGGTTAGGCTACCATTACATTTTCTTTCTAATTAGTAATCTCTTCCTGACATATTTCGATTTTTTTTTTTCTAAGATAGGGTCTCACTCTGTCACACTGAGTAGAATGTCATAGTGTAGCTCACAGCAACTTCAAACTCTTGGGTTCAAGCGATCTTCTTGCCTTAGCCTCCCAAATAGGTGGGATTACAGGCTCCCACCACCACGCTTAGCTAGTTTTTCTACTTTTTAGTAGAGACAGGATCTCACTCTTGCTGGTCTTAAAATCTTGAAATCCCGAGCTCAAGCTATCCACCTGCCCCTCCCAAGGTGCTAGTTGATTTTTTTTTGTATTTAATTCTAACTCTTTTCATATGAAAACTTTGAGATGGCTTAACAGAACATTGTTTCGGCCGTTTCCTGGGCTATATATTCTTTACTTGAAAGTGCTATTTACTGTCCATTTTAGCATATAATTTGTATGTCTGCAATCAGCATATGTTTGTCAGTGTCAGTACAGGTTTATGAAGGAAGTATCATGTTCTTCCTATTTTTACTTTCTTAAATAGCACAGTACAGCTTAATATGGCTGGGCGAGTGCACATTAAGTTGATACTTCACATAGACAGTGAATTGTAGGCTTTTTCCCCCTAATACAAAGCACTTTGGAGATAATGTATACATTTGTCCTTGAGGTGAAAGTTTAGATGCTAGTGCAGGTTTAAGTCTCTGAGGTCATGTGTACTACCATTTCTGTCATAATTTATTCTGAATCTAAAATAGAGATTATTTACACATTTGAAAAATGTTGAACCTTTAAATGTAATATAATAAATGGGTATCAGGTGTAAGGTAGAAAGTGTTCATAGGCTATTTAGAGATGAGATTTTGCCACTAAATGTAGATGCTATTAGGGAAAAGAATGCATCTGTAATGCAATGCCATATTACTCCTCACTTACAAAGATGCAAAGTTCGGTTGGTAAAAGACTAATTTGTGTTCTTAGTAAAAGTAATATGAATTTTCAGAGAAATTTCAAGTTTTGCCATTAACGGGTCAGTTAGATGTTGTCCAGAATTATTTGTCCTGATGGCCCTTTCCTGCATTTATTTTCCTTATGTTTTCTAATTATATCCTGGCAAGAAAACTGTGTGTGTGAGAGTGTGTATGCACACACGCAGGCATGCAGGCATTTTCACTTTCCCTTAGCTCAGGATTATCTCTGAGGTCCCTGTCCCCTTGAAGGTCTCCTTAAGTGTCCTGTCCTTTTTTTTTTTTTTTTTTTTTAAAAAGCCTGCTCTTCCTGAACCGCCCTTTTTTTTTCTTCTTACCTAAAACCTACCTGTTTGGCTCAGATCTAGCTCAGGTTTGCTTCCTTCATAAAGTTACTGGTGTATATTTGTCTACCTTCTACATAATATTTAGTTACTTAGTGCCTTTAAAAGACAGAAAAATAATAATCTTCTTTAAGAGATGGGGTTGCACCGTGTTACTCAGGCTGGAGTAATGCCACGACCCTTTAATACAGTGCTTCATGTTTTGGTGACCCCCCAGCCATAAAATGTTTTTCTTTTTTTTTTTTTTTGAGACAGAGTCTCAAGCTATCCCCCTGGGTAGAGTGCTATGGCATCACAGCTCACAGCAACCTCCAACTCCTGGGCTCAAGCGAGTCTCCTGCCTCAGCCTCCCAAGTAGCTGGGACT
>CAUYQV010065564.1:0-12564 GCA_963574575.1 Galagoides demidoff | reverse complement strand
TGGCAGCTGTCTGCCTAAGGTGTCTCAATCAGCGGCTTAATGTCTGTGCACGCAGGTGTGGGGGAAGGCAGCAGGGAGTGGCCCTGTGGTTTAACAGAGCTTATGCAGTAAATGACAAAATGGCGCTGGTCTGGCCCTTTCAATACTTGCTAATCTGAATGATATTGCAGTGAAAAATCTTATCCTTATGTTATTTTGTATATGTACAAGTGTTCCTTTAAGATATATCCCTCAAAGTTTAGTTGCTAAATCAAAGGGCATTTGCAGTTGTAATTTTTATTGATTTGGCAAATTGCCCTCCATAACTGTTGTCCTAATCTGTACTACCATCAAGAATATCCAAGAGTCCCTTTTCCCCACAACTTTGCCAACAGAACATTTCATCAAATTTTTGGAATTTTGTCAATTTGATAAAGTGTATTTTGGTGTGGTTTTAAAATTATCTTTCTTGAGCTATCATTTTTATACAATAGAATGGTCTCATATTACCATGTTTCCCCGCAAATAAAACACTGTCTTATATTGATTTTTTCTCAAGAAGACACACTTGGGCTTATTTTCAGGGGATGTCTTCCTCTCCCAGCTGAAATGCATGGCGTATCTGCATAGCCATGCCCATCACTAGGTCTTATTATTGGGGTAGGGTTTATATTTAACAAAGAAATCCTTCTAGGGCTTATTTTTTGGGTAGGTCTTATTTTTGGGGAAACACGGTATTTATACAGATCAAAGAATTTTGAATCAATCAAAATACACAACATTTCCATCATTCCAAAAGGTTTACTCATTCCCTTGCCCAATATAAACTCTCTCCATCGTGTCAGAGGAAATCACTACTTTGATTTCTATTAGTATAAATTAGTTTTGCCTGTTTTAGAATTTCACAGAAATGGCATCATGTGTATTATTCTATAACTGCCTTCTTTTGCTTAGCATGTTTTTTGAGATTCATTTTGATACTGGAATTTCACTCTTCAGTAGGTCCTTGGTCTCAGGGATTCAAAGAATGAACACACGGACTACAGATCAGTGGCAAGACAAGATTTTTGGTTTTTTTTTGAAGTTTTTGGCCAGGGCTGGGTTTGAACCAGCCACCTCTGGTATATGGGGCCGGTGCCCTATTCCTTTGAGGCACAGGTGTTGCTTGCAAGACAGGATTTTTATTAGAAAATTAGAAAGAAATACAGAAGTAAAAAGCACCAGAGCTTCTTGAAGGGGGAAAGAACTAAAGTAGGGAGTCTCTATGTTTAGGTCTTGAGAATTACCCTTGGCCAGGACTTGGTAGGTGGAAAAACATCTTTTCAAAGTTAATTAGTGCATTAACAAAAGAATGCATGTTGTTCTTCCTCTACTGGGGCAAGGTTATCAGGTCCTTTACAGGTTTTGTCTCTGAGAAGGGATTAGGGTGTATGCTTCCCACTCAAGGTGCAATCACGGAAAACCATCATCTCAGCCTGCTTTTATTTTGTTAGAGCCCAGAGGGTGTGTTCTTTTTTTTTTTTTTTTTTGTAGTTTTTGGTGGGGGGCGGGTTTGAACCCACTGACCCTATGGGGTCAGTGCCCTACTCCTTTGAGCCACAGGCACCGCCCAGAGGGTGTGTTTTGAGCTCACCTGGGCCTAGAGAATGGGGGTCTCTCTGTCCAGCCCCGAGTGGTGGAATCCTGTTATCAATTTGTTGAATTGCTTTTTATCGAAGAGTAGTATTCCACTGAATGAATGAATATACCACGTCTTTTTTTTTTTTTTTGTAGAGACAGAGTCTCACTTTATCACCCTTGGTAGAGTACCGTAGCATCACAGCTCACAGCAACCTCCAGTTCTTGAGCTTAGGCAATTCTTTTGCCTCAGCCTCCCAAGTAGCTGGGACTACAGGCACCCGCTACAATGCCCGGCTATTTTTTTGTTGCAGTTTGGCTGGGGATGGGTTTGAACCTTCCACCCTTGGTATCTGGAGCTGGCGCCCTACTCACTGAACCACAGGCACCGCCCCACCAAGTCTTTTTTGTTTGATTTTCATTCACATGTTGATGGACATTTGAGTTGTTTCCAGCTTGGGACCATTATGGGTAAAGCAACTACAAACAATCATCTACAAATTTCTTTGTGTTGATATATTTTCATGGCTCTTCAGTAATTTTCAAGAAGTAGAATTTCTGAGCAATATGATAAGATATATGTTAACTTAAGGAGAAGCTAGCTTTTTAAAGTGGTTGTGTTGTGCCCAAAATTCCCCCAAGACTCCCCAGCAGACAGTCCGAGACACACTCCGATGTAAAAAGCACGAGGTGAGCTTTACTCAAGCCTGGGCCTGGACTCTCCTGGCATGCAAGCCGAGGACAAGCCCCGAACCTGGGGTATGGAAAGTTTTTATGGGTACAGAAAGCAAGAAGGGTAGGGTCAGGTACAGGTACACTCTTGATTGGTGGTTGATGATTTCATTAGTACGGGGAGGATTTATATTGGTACAGGCTGAGGGGTGGGGGATTTCCTAACTGGGGGCCTGAGGTGGTGCAGTCTGATTGGGTAGTTGAAGGGGAATACCTGAATTTCAAGGAAGTAGAAACTTATTGCCTATTATGGCAGCTGTCTGCCTAAGGTGACTCAATCAATGGCTCAATGGCTGTGCAACCAGGGGTGGGGGAGGCAGCAGGGAGTGGCCCTGCGGGTTTACCAGTGAAGGTTGGGGTGGAGGGAGGTGGAGGGGCTAGGAACAGAGCTTATGTAGTAAACAACAAAATGGCGCTGGTCTGGCCCTCTCAGTTGTACCCATCAGCAAAGTATGGAAGTGCAGTGATCACATATTCTTGTCAGCATTTAAAATTGCCATCTCCATTCTAGTGGGTGTAGATTTGATTTGCATTTCCCTGACCATTAATGATCTTTCATGTGCTTATTGGTCATTCCTTTTTTTTCCCCCAGGAACTGGTATTTATTATCAAAGTCATATTTGATGTCAATGAGATGCCACAACTAAAAAAAAAAAAAAATTGCTCACATTGCAATCTCAATGCAAACAGTCAAATGTAATCCCAGTCATTTTTTTTTTTTTTTTTTAGATGGAGCCTCAAGCAATCCCCCTGGGTAGAGTGCCTTGGCATCACAGCTCATAGCAACCTCCAACACCTGGGCTCAAGCGAGTCTCCTGCCTCCGCCTCCCAAGTAGCTGGGACCACAGGCGCCCGCCACAACGCCCGGCCATTTTTTGGTTGCAGCCATCATTGTTTGGCAGGCCTGGGCTGGGGATTCAAACCCACCAACTTAGGTGTACGTGGCTGGTGCCTTAGCCGATTGAGCCACAGGTGCTGAGCCTGTAATCCCAGTCATTAAAAGAGTAATTCAAATTACCCCAAAAGCAACTGAATTTTTTAAACGTCTTTATATATCCAGCCAACAAATTAAAATGGTTAACAAGAAAAAAATACAAATTCAGAGGTCTGGTACGGATGTTTAAAAAAGGCAACTGCTTATGCGTTTCTATCAATTCGAACATCAGTCTCTTGGCCACTCAGCTTCGTGCCATTCGTCATCCAGCAGGTCCACTCAGCCACCTCTGGAGACTCAAACTTCACCACACTGCACCCCTGGGCCTTCCTGTTCTCCGTCTTGATGTCAGCATACAGCACGTGGCCACATTCATTGAATTTGTCCCTTAGCATCTTCCACGTAAAATCAAATGGGAGATTTCTCACAAATATCTGGTGGGCCTTCCTGGCTACCCCAGGAGCATGGCCTCCAGCACCACCAAAGGAACCCGCAAAGCTTCCACCAAAGTTGCCACGATCCATCTCGATGGCACCGCCGCTGCCACCACCACCCATGGCCAGGCCCATGTGCTCAATGCCATCACCCAAGGCTGGGCCCATGGCGGGGCCCATGCGCTCCACACCAGAGCCCATGTGCTCAATGGTTTGGCCCACATGGTTGATGGGAGTGGCCATGTGCTTGAGGCCCAAGCCCATGCCACTGCCCACCCCTCCAGCCAGAGCCAATGTGCTCCATGGTCTGGCCCATACGCTAGAGGCCATGTGGTCGAAGCCCAGAGGGCCTATGAGCTCAATGCCAGAGCCCGTGTGCTCAATGGGCCCATGTGGTCCATGACTAGGCCCATGTGCTCAATCTGAGAGCCCACACGATCCATGCCTGGCCCAAGCCTGCACCCATGCGCTTCATTCCGGCACCACTAATGCCGTCAATACCAGGGCCCATCCTCTAGATTCCAGGGTCACTGCCTCCACCTCCACCTCCTTCCTGCTTTGCAATGATCTCTTCTCTCTTCAGTGCATTACTTAGGATTTCATTTATTCTGCCCATATTCATTCCAGATCCAAAATGGCCATTCATGTTTTCCATGCCACCATCAAAAGGTCCCTCCATGCCTCCCATTTTATTTATTCCAAATCCTATGCCTTCCATTCCCATTCCTGCAGGTCTTAAGTTTCCCATGCCAATGCCTTTATTCAGGTGATTGGCATCAATAGGCTTCCCTCCTGGTCCTAACCCCATACCAATGCCACCAAGACCATGAGGAAGTTGTTGTGGACGCTCAGGAGGGAAAACATCTCCCTTTGTAAGGCCCCCGGTCCATTTTGACATTCATCAATCTATCAAATAGCAGTTGGCCATTGAACTTAGATAGAGCTTGCACAGCTTCAATGGACTGTTTAGATGTGACAGTGCCTATTCCACGACTTTTTCCATCTTTATCCTCAAGAACGTCTGCCCGCACTACCACATTAGCCATACTAAAAACTTCCTTCAGTTTCTTCCAGTCAACTTTATAATCTAGATTTGCTACAAATACTGTGACCAAGTCTTCCAGCCTGTAATGTGTGGGTCATCTCATTTGGGATGTTAGGATTATTTAGGATCCTGGGTGGGATATTAGTCATTCCTGGGCCACCTGGTCCCATACCCATCACCTTTTGCACTGCTCTCCTGGCATGGTCACCATCAGGATCTTCTCTGACTGTCAGTGGTCTTCCACTCAGACTGTGCTTGTGTAGGACTTCTGCAACTTCCTTGACTTTCCTGCAGCATCCATTAAGAGCTCCATGTGTGTTAACTCACCAACTTTTTCTTTAACCAGGTCTTTAAGTGACTGCCATTTCACATCAAAAGGTCTGTTTGTAATGAAGGCTCTGGATCTTTTAGTTGGATTGGCATATGGCTCAAAGCGATTGCTTCCTCTTTTTATGTTTTTCTCCCTCCTCTTCTTCTGAGTAGGTCCTTCTCCTTCCCCCTTAGGGCCTGGAGCCCCATTGCTGCTCAGCACTGGGTGGGGGGGTTGCTCTCCTCCTGTGTTTTGATCTCTGTCACTGCTATCCCTGCCGCCAGTTTCTCCTTGTCTGGGCTTTGTGTCTTATTGGCCATTCCTAATCTTTTGTGATGTGTCTTTTCAAATCTCTTTCCCATTTTTTTTTATTGGTTATTTACATTTTTTTTATTTATTGGTCTCTGTATATCTTTCCCATTTTTATATTGAGTTATTTGTCTTTTTTTTTTTTTTGAGACAGAGTCTCACTATGTCACCCTCAGTAGAATGCTGTAGTGTCACAGCTAACAGCAACCTCAAACTTTCCAGCTTAAGCCATTCTCTTGCCTCAGCTTCCCAAGTAGCTGGGACTACAGGCGCCCACCACAACGCTTGGCAATTTTTTTTTTTAATAGTTGCCATTGTTGTTTAGCAGGCTTTGGCCAGGTTTGAACCCGCCAGCCCTGGTGCATGTGGCCAGCACCTTAACTACTGAGCTATGAAGCACTGAGCCAACTCTCAGATTTTAATTTGCATCCTTTTGTTATGTGTGAAGTTGAACATCTTTTCAGATGCTTAAGAGTCATTGCATGTGCTCTTCTGTGAACTATATTAAAATCTTTGGCCCATTTTTCTACTGAGTTGATAATCATTGTCTTATCCCTATTTAGGAGGTCTTTAAACATGAGGGAGGTTTGCTGTATGTCTAAGATATGAATTGCAATTATTTTCCCCAGTTGGTTTTTTCCATCAATCACAAAGAAAATGTTTTTCCTGGACGGAGGGAGGCAAGAGGCAGGTAGAAGAAAACTTGGGAGGTTCTTGCCCTAGGGACCTCTGTTCTGCCTCTTGAGAGGTTCTGGCATAGAACAGGTTGAGGGTCCATAAGAAAGGAGAGAAGAAAAAAATAATAAGAAGTTAACTGATGACTCCATACTAGACCTAGAGTCAAAGCATTCTATAATAGACATACTCTTATTTGACAATGTGATTGTTATTTTCTTTGCATTATTATTATTATTGCTTAATATTTCGATGCAGCAATCATCTGATTTCTTTTCTGACTGTATTTACCTTCATTCGTTCTTTATGAGGTTTTTGTTTCTAGTCCTTATCTTAAACATTGTTATTGTTATTAATTTTTAAGCCTTTTTAATTTTGTGAAGGCAAAAAATGGAAACCTAATAAACACATGTATATGTTAAAAAAAAAAAAAGAGAAAAAAAGAAAGGAGAGAAAGTGAGTCCAGGGACAAGGAAAGAATTTAATAGAGGGAAAAAGCAGAATGGAGACTGACCAGGAGTCAGCTCAGCTCCCAAGAGTTGCAAATGGCTTTTATTAGCTTATCAATATAGTGAACTGGAGAAGCTGGAATGGGTCAGTAACCAGAGTTACTGGGCTTGGTCAGGATTATGCGCGTATCTCTAGTACTGGCCAGCATGTGGGTAGAGTGCCTCCAGGAACTCTGGCTTTGAAGCCCTCCAGGGATCTGGGGGAGGGAATTGCCTGTTTTCTAACATGGCTGCACTCTTGTCAGGTGATGAGAATTCCTTTCCCACATTCCTGTTCTGCCCTCCCAGGTCATAGCAAGTTGTCTCCCTTCACATTTTCCTCTTTCTATGTCTTCTCTGCTTCAGGCCAAATGTCATGGTAGAATCATTGGAAGCCTCTGGCTGAATGTCATGTAAAGTCTTCCATTTAATGCATTTAAGAAAACAAATAAGAATTTCTTTCCATAATCAGCTTACATAAATTGCTGAGTCAGCTTTCTTTTACCCTGCCTGTTCCCCTGTTTTATCTCCTTGCTTTATTTATTCAAGTATTTTCAAGGCATTTTGGAGAATATTCATAGCTTATGATTCTGTGCTTTAAAGAAAGTTAAAGCAGGCTGGAAGCCAGGTATGGTGGCTCATGCCTGTAAGCCTAGCACTCTGGGAGGCCCAGGCAGGGAATTGCTTGAGCTCAGGAGTTCGAAACCAGCCTAAGCAACAGCAAGACCCTGTCTCAGCTAAAACCAGACAAACTAGCCAGGCATTGTGGTGGGCTCGTTCCAGCTGCTCAGTTGAGGCAAGAGGATCACTTGAGCCTAACAAAGAGGTTGCTGTGAGCTATCATTACTTGGGGCAACTGAATGAGACTGTCTCAAAAAAAAAAAAAAGAGAAAGCAGTCTTATCTGGTAAGGATGATGCAGAAATCCAGGAGAGAAAGAGAAATGAAATTCTGGGTACCTTGGGACTGGCTTTGGTCAGTGTTTTAGAATAATATAACTTTTAGCCCTCTTCCCTTAGCACCATGCTCATCGTGTCTCCCCCTGGCCCCTAGCGTCCACACTGGAATGACAATCTGTCCCCACTGGCCAAGCTGTCCTGAGCAAAACTTTTAAGCTCTCCCTAGCACTGGTCTTATTATCTCACCTTTTCCTCTTCTCTTTCTCTTGGGTTTGGAGAGATTTTATTAATGGGAAGAAATGAAGTTTATGAGTTAGTTAACTAGAGATTTGGTTATGAGTGTCCCTGTTCCACCTATATTGGTTCAGAGTCTAATCAAATAACTCTGTTAAGGAGATAAGCTTATTGTTTTCTGCCCCAGGAAACCAAACAAATATGCCTGTCTCTTCCAATATGCCTCAAGTGAGGGAGTATTTCAGCGAGGTTGCCAGTGGCTGAAAGTAATAAAAAATGCAGCTCAACTCACATAAACAATAAAGACAGCTGTTGTCCTGCATACTCCAGTTCTGAGGTGAGGTGGATGGCAGGCTGGACCAAAGTTTCATCGGGCGGAGCCTCTGGGTCTTTTTCTCTGTCAGCTTCTCACTTAGCCCTCCTCTGGGTACAGGCTTCATCTTCAGGCTGGTGCAGATGGTAGACCAAGTTCAGCCTCCATCAACTAAGGAGAGTGAGGCTGGCTTCCCAGGAGCTGTGCACCTCATTAGCTTCTCATTAGCTTAGGCAAACATGATACCTGAGCTAAACTGGAGTTGTGTCAGAAGAGAAGGGGAAATGGATGGTGGGTGGGCAATCAGAAATGTCCACCAGAGATGAATTTCAGATCCTTCTCATTCTTAGTTGCCTTCTTCTGAGTCTTTTGTAGACACCAACCTTGAATGATAAAAACAACTTGAATACCCAGAGAAGAATATAGAGAAGGGACCTGTTGTGCATACGCATAAGAACTTCTTAATAAGTCTGTGGCCCTGTTGGAGAGGGTACTCTGACCTGCAGAAATGATCATCTGACCACTAGACAAGCATAAGTCATCTGGTTATTCCAGCTTGAAAATGCACATATGATTATTCAAGACCATTCATCTCATTTCATAGTTACCCGATGGCCTTCTTAATTAAATTTCTCCAGTAGATTGTCTTAGTGAGAAGACAGTGTTCAGACTGGCCAAAGTAAATTCTCTGATCTTTTTTCAGTTAAATATTAAATGTCATTTCTCATTCTAAATGAATAACTAGTCATTTTGTTTTCTTGAGCAATTTCTTTGGAATTTTAGTTAAATCAATTAGCCTAAGCTTGATCACTCCTGGTGAATTGAGAATATTTGGGTCTCCTGAAGTGAATAACCAGACCAAGGTGTTGGGGAGCCTAACACAGCCCTACACCAACCCCCTCACCCTCTCTCCTCCTAAGACAAAGGAGACAGAGGACCTAGTTAGCCATACACACCCCTCCCCCCAAGTTCTCCAAAGAACTCTAACTCACCAAAGCCCTCTGGGCAAGCTGAGGAACTTGCCCACTCCCTAGGCCCCCCTATAAAAGGGGTTTCTAACTGCCACCCCAACCAACAGGCAGACACTATCTTACCATTCCCTCCTCCCTCCTGGTCTCTGTTCCCTCATGGTCTTGTCTGTGGGCACTGCTGCTTTATACCTTTCACAGGGAAATAATATATGTTAGCACACCTAGGTAAGTATACACTTACGATATGATCAGGAGAATGATTATGACTGGGTGGTGTTCCGTTCTAGGGGACTGTAAAGGGACCTATCTGAAATAACTTAAGAGACCTGGAAAAATAGTCGGATCCTCACTTAGGTTAATTAATTGGTAATTTATTTTACCTGCTGCAGGGGCTGCTGCTCTGAGACAGATAGCAGCCCACGTGAGAGGGTGAGTTGCCTTTTATAGGCTTTGTGCAAGCATATTACAGAAGCGAAACATGGCTGGTTAAGGGGGGTTACAACTCGGGTAGTCATGGATACAGCAATGGAACAATAATCAATACAGCTTTGGTTGACAATGGATACATCTTATATCACAATGGTTATGGTTATACAACAATAATTAATCAAGTCTCGGTGAGTTTTCCACCATTGTTCATCTACTGAGAACTTGGGGGTTTTGTGAAACTTGGGGCTTTTCTTCCTTATACCTGAAGCTTGTTCTTGGGAACCCTAGGGGGAAGGAGGGGGCCTGAGAGTGTGGCTGGGAAGCATGTTCTTGGCCACCCTGGGGAGAGAAGGGACTTGCCTTGTTCCCAGAGTTGACTCTGGGGGGAGGAGGAGGGAAATGGGCTGGAGAGGGTGGGGAGGTGATAGGTGAGGGCAGGGGAAAGAGGGCTAGGTTACAACAAATCTAAAAACTATTTCCTTCCTTCCTTCTTTCCTTCCTCTCTCCCTCCTTTCCCCCTCCTTCCCTTTCTTCCTTTCGTCTTCCTTTTGAGATAGAGTCTCTTTCCATCACCCAGTCTGGAGTATAGTATCATGATTATAACTCAGTGTAACCTCAGATTCCTGGGCTCAATTGATCCCTGCCCCCACTGCCTCAGCCTCCCAAGTAGCTATTACAACAGGCCCTCACCACCACACCTGGATAATTTTTCTTATTTATTTTTATTTTTTATAGAGATAATGTCTCAAGTTTCTTCTTTTTCTATCTAACTACACAAACCCAGTTGGCCAATATGTTGGGTAATAAGACTGTGCCAGAGTATTTGGATGTTTTCTCTGTACATGTTTCAAGAGGGTAGGGTGGGAGCTACAGGATTTGGAACTCTGTCCTATGGCCTCATTGGAAGTAGCTTATCTGCCTTGTAAGAATATCTATGGGTATAGGAAAACTTGAGCTACTATTTATCACCTTTACCCAGTAAGCCAATGAGCATTTATTAATCACTGTGTGAACATCATGAGAAAATATAAAAATAATAGGATGAATATATGAGAATTGTATTATCAGAACCTTTGGGTGAAGAAGCTAGGGATACTTCACTCTGGAATAGAGGTAAAGGTCTGAAAAAGGGCAATGAATATTTTATTGTTGCAGGAAGACGAGGCCCAACGGAGAGAAAGAGCACCCAAACACCATAGTCATAAGAGGAAGGGCTTTATTCATCAGCTGGGAGCTCACAGCATAGATTTCCAAATGGCCGGCTCCCCGACTGGCTTGGTCTTTTCTTTTTTATTGACAGTCAAAAAGTTCCACCCCACAGGTACCCTTCTCATTGGCCAGTTTGAATCAAGTGGAAGATGCTACTCTAGCCCCTATAGAACTACAGAATTTCACAGAAACTTGGAAATTTCCAAGTTCCAGGAGGTTAAGCCTATAAATTCCCAAGAGCTGAGTCACCATGGAGAGGGCCCTGCAGGTGCATCCTCATGGTCTCCCTGAGAAGACCTGTTCTCCCGGACCTCACCCCTCTCCAGTATCCTCTCTCATTATAAGTTATCTCTAACCCCCACCCCCCCTTTTTTTGGGAATTAAAACCTGCATTCCTGCCTGAGGCCAGTCATCAAGGAGGGAGAAAAATGTTCTTTGCTGTTTGTTTTCTAGTTTTTTAAACCAAAGGAGATGGCTCAAGAGAATTGTTCAGACAAGGGTGATCAGATTGCTGTCACCAGAGAGAAGATCCAAACCTAAACCACTAATTATAATTAAACAACAGTAGCCCAAGGCTATGATACTGGTCAGTTAGACCTGAGCCCAGCACCTAAAAACCCCAGTTTTTTTAAAGCCTTGTTTTTCTGCTCAATGACAGGATGGTAGTTTCGAGTGCTAGTTCACTGCCCTTCTCATTTACTGACACATTGATGAACTTCTCGTTCTCTTTCCTTAAACCACTTTTCCTCATTTATCATCCTCACTTATTCAGTCTGAGATAAGTATCAAATTTTTGGTGGTTGAGAGGGATCACTAAGCCATCTAAAGTTTATCACCATTCAACAAGGAGTGAAGGAGAGATTCCATTTCCTGTGGGTAGTTCTTTTGCAGAAAGCTTTTTCTTGCTGAGGGGAGTTTCTGAATAGTGGAAAATAGCTTTCTGGCCTTGGCCAAGCCCTGCTGTCAGGTAGGCGCCCAGGGTGTGCTGGTGCAGGGGAATCTCCCTGGGTTCTTCAGCAGCACTTTCCTGCACTGTACCCCATTAACTCACACACCCTTACTAAGGGCCAATTACAGACAGCAAGTTGCACAAGGAAAGAGGCTTATAGATTACAGCTCTGCAGAATCCCTTTCCTCCTTTTCTGTTTTTAATGGTATTAAGACTTTGAAAAGAGGATGGCACACTTTAGGGCTTGTTGGATTGGCTATTTTTACTTCTTCCTTGTTAGCTTTTAAGCTTGAAGAGCATTTTACTTTAATAATAGTAATAATAATCCTAATGCCAGCAGTTTGCCTATGAGGGGTGCCTTTTCTTTTAGAGCAGCTTGACATCTATCTCTCATTTTAACAATCCTGGTAATCCTCTCTGAAGCCTCTCCAGGGGATCTAGAGCCAGCACTTCTAAGGCTCTTTGAGGCCCAGGAAGCTGGGCCTGGTTGAGGGAAGAGGGGATATGTAATTTGTAATTTGGCAAGGGCAGACTCTTCCCTAGAACTCTCAGCTCCAGCCCAGCACAGGGCCTCTGGCTGATTGTTGGCAGTGTTGTGCCCCAAAAATACTCCCAAATATCCCGACCAGACAAATCCGAGACAAACTCCGATGTAAAAGGCATGAGGTGAGGTTTATTCAAACCCGGGTTTGGTCTCTCCTGGTGCACACACCAAGGTAGAGCCCCGAACCCAGGGTGGAGAAAGTTTTTATGGGTACAGAAAGCAAGAGGGGCAGGGTCGGGTACGGGTACCCTTTTGATTGGTGGTTAGTGATTTCACTAGTAAGGCTACATTTATGATTGGTGGTTGATGATTTCACTAGGGGTACAGGTGAGGAGTGGGGGATTTTCTTAACTGGGGGCTAAGGTCGAGGCACCTTGAAAATACCTGTAATATTTCAAGGTAATAGAAACTAATTGTTTTACTGTGGTCAGATGTCTCAGTTGCCCGAGGAGGTATAATCAACTTTAACTTATGGCTCTGTTGCCCAAGGAGGC
>CAUYQV010065563.1:0-27908 GCA_963574575.1 Galagoides demidoff | reverse complement strand
TGGTGACCTGTAATACATGTAAGACATAATGATTTGAAAACTACACATACCAAACATCACTATGAAACATAAGCAAAATATTTACATTAAAAGAATGTACTTCCAAATCGGTGGGACCATACCTATGGTGCATCTTACAAGGGTACATGTGAAATTTACTAAATGTAGAATATAAATATCTTAACACAATAACTAAGAAAATGCCATGAAGCCTATGTTGACTAGTTTGATGAAAGCATTTCAAATTGTATGTAAAACCAGCACACTGTACCCCATGATTACATTAATGTACACAGCTGTGATTTAATTTAAAAAAAAAAGAAAAAGAAAAGTTTGTACAAAGAAAGCTAGAATTAAATCAATTCTTTCAGAAAAGCTAAAACAAAATGAGCCAGGGGAGTGTCACACATTAACAAGAACAGCAGAGAATATTCTTAATAAAAATTATTAATATTACATAATTCCAATTCAAACAACTAAAACTGTCAAACACACATGCACATACAAACAAATAGCCATACAAAGACAGCCTAGCCAGGTGGCTTTCCCACAACTGTAAAACGAATCTATAAAATGCTAGGATAGTCTAAACCACACTCCCTCAGAGCATGAAAGAAAAAATCTGGAGGGGAGGCACCTATGGCTCAAAGGAACGCCCTATATACTGGAGGTGGTGGGTTCAGAACCCGGCCCTGGCCAAAAACTGCAAAAAAAAAAAAAAAAAAGAAAGAAAAAATCTGGAGAAGAAGAGAAACCTTCCAAATGGAACAGCTTGCTATTAAAGAACACATGAAGAAACAAGAAAAGAAAGTAATTCAGCCTCATTTTTAAAATGAAAAGCAAGAAAGGGTTATCAATACAAATAATTAAGCCAACATTTCATCAAAATCAAACTTCAAATTCAAGACTTAAATTTGTTCAAATTATGGCTTTAAAAAATTACTTAAAAGTACGCATAACACCGTCTCTTCTAACAAACACCCTATTAGACCTACCCAACTGGAGCATTAAGGCCCTTCAACTATGTTGCTAATCATGTAAATGCAAGTAAAGATGGTGTCAGTATTTGAAAACTATTTGTTCTCTTAGTTTAAAATTACACTGGCACTATAAGTGTTTACCCATTATAGTGCACAATAAAAGATGCTTTAACATAAGATAGTAAAATGGTATAATGTACTGAAAAATCATAAAAATCCAAATTACAGAAGTGTAGACCAATGAGGTTTTTAGAAAATCAAAAGGTTATTTGAGGCCTTTTGATTTGGCCTCAACATGGGTGGGACTGGAATATATTATGCTAAGTAATATAAGCCAGGCATAGACCAGGTGTGGTGGTTCATGCCTATAATCCTAGCACTCTGGGAGGCCGAGGTACTGTAGGTGGATTGCCTGAGCTCACGAGTTCAAGACCAGCCTGAGTCAGAGCAAGACCTCATCTCTAAAACTAGCCAGGCATTGTGGCAGGCATCTGTAGTCCCAGCTACCCAGGAGGCTCAGGCAAGAGAATCACTTGAGCCCAAGGATCTGAAGTTGCTATGAGCTGTGATGCCATAGCACTCTACTGAGGAGAACAAAGTGAGACTCTGTCTCAAAACAACAAAAAAAAGTTATTTGCTTACTTACTGACAATTTCTAATTCAAAATCTCTTTAGTAGCCTTAGAGTCAAAAGTTATCATCTGATAATTATTATAAATTAAAGTACTGGGCATTATGGTAAATATTTCGTTTCTGTAAATTTTACTTCAAATAAAAAGCAATGAAATTGGGACCCAAGGGTTGATTTTCTAAGGATAATCCTTTCCACATCTCTAAATACATACACACACACACAAAATCACACAATCACTATTTTATTTTGTTTTGTTTTTTAATTTTGCTTTCAACTGTCTTTCAATTGTCTTAGTTTGATGGTTTTTTAATTTTCTTTTATTTATTTTTAATTTTTTTTTTAAATTGAGACAGAGTCTTACTTTGTGGCCCTCGGTACAATGCCATAGCATCATAGCTCACAGCAACCTCTAACTCTTGGGCTTAAGCAATTCTCTTGCCTCACCCTCCCAAGTAGCTGGGACTACAGGCGCCCACCACAACGCCTGACTATTTTTTTTGTGGAGACAAGGTCTCACGCTGGCTCAGGCTGGTCTCGAACCTCTGAGCTCAGGGCAATCCACCCACCTTGGCCTCCCAGAGTGCTGGGATTACAGGCGTGATCCACCATGCCCGGCCCACACAATCATTCTTTAAAAAATAAACAAGCGCACAAGATTCTTTTACTTGAGGAAAAAGAACTTAAATGTTAACCAACCATTGCTATACAAAAAGCGTACACAATAACACGTTTTCCAGAATTGTGTCTAACCAACAGAAAAACAAAATCCTCCAGATTATAACCATAAGTAAAAACATACTATAATTCTAACTATTAAAGTATCAAAACCTCACACTAAATTGAAAGAAACTCAATATAAATTACTCACATTGTAAAATGAAGGTAGGGTTTGTGTATAGCAGCAGCTGATGACTGTTTCTTTGGTGATCCTGAGTGACAACTGGTCTCAAAAATTGATAAAGCATTTTCATCTTCACTATCATCTAAAATTAGAGTTTCTATATCTGTTCCAAAAAAGAAAAGATACCAGATGGGTTATGAGTCATTTAATGTAAGTTCCTTTCCCTACCAAAGCGAAAACAAATTGCGTTAAAAATCAGTGGCACTAACTGATAAATTATCTGTCAGATTACTATTCCCTGAACTAACTACTAACTGGAGCTAAAACCCCTACTCAGAATGCAATGCTTAAAACAGTGGTTCTCAACCTGTGGGTTGCAACCCCTTTGGACTGTATTAAAGGTTCATGGCATTAGGAAGGTTGAGAACCACTGGTTTAAAACCTTACCTCAACTAACACCTAAAGTATGAACAGCTCTACTTCATACGTGTCTATTACAAGTGACAATTCATTTGATAAAAAGCAATTACATGTTTGGCGGGTATGGGTAAGAATTAAGATTAAAAGAAATCATACCCTTCCAAAACAAACCAAGAAAAAAATGCTTTAGATGCTTTCTAAAATAATGTAACTAATATTTTAAAAATCTGCTGCAAGGTAAAATGTATACAACTCTGGTGAAGGGAACACTAAAAGCACTCGTGTCGGCATTATACAATTCATCCATGTAAAAAAAATCACTTATACCCACTAAATCTAATTAAACAAAAAATAATCTAGAAAATAACTGAGACTTTAAGAACGATAATTTCATTTGCAATGAAAAGCTACTTGTCTAAGAAAAAATATTAAAAGCCAAAACAAGCCAGAATAATATGACTAAATAACTAAAAAGCAATTATTAATAATCAAATAAACTTGATTGCTTTTCTCCACTAATTCTATTATCTAGATTCACTGATCAGAACTAAAGCATTCCAGCGTGGCACAGTAACTTACACCTGTAATCCTAGCACTCTAGGAGGGGAAGGTGGGTGGATTGCCTGAACTCAGAAGTTAGAGACCAGCCTGAGCAAAAGTGAGATTCTTCGCCCCCTAAAAACAGTTGACATTGTAGCCAGTGCCTGTAGTACCAGCTACTCGGGCAGCTGAGGCAAGAGGATCTCTTGAGCTCAAAAGTTTGAGGTTGCCATGAGCCATGATGATACCACAGCACTCTGCCCAAAGTGAAAGAGTAAGACTCTGTCTCAAAAAAAAATAAAATAAGGCTCAGCACCTGTAGCTCAGTGGCTAGGGCACCAGCCAAGTACACTGGAGCTAGCAGGTTCGAATCCAGCCTGGGCCTGCCAAACAACCATGACAACTACCAAAAAAAAAAAAAAAAGTCGGGCATTGTGGAGGCTACTTGAGAGGCTGAGGCAAGAGGCTTAGGTCCAAGAGTTGGAGGTTGCTGTGAGCTGTGATGTCACAGCACTCTACCCAGGGCAATAGCTTGAGACTCTGTCTCAAAAAATAAAAAATAAAATAAAATAGAACTAAAGCATACTTTATATTTATGGAAAAACATTATAAGAAAACAGACAATAGTGCCTTAAAATGGAGATTTACAAATGGAGAAAAAAGGCTTTCATAATCTCTCAGAAGAGAAGGTACAGGTTTTTATGATTTTCTTTTTGTTTCTTTTGGGGGTGTTTTTGAGACAGAGTCTCACTTTGTCACCCTCAGTAGAGTGCGGTGACATCATAGCTCACAGCAACCTCAAAGTCTTAGGCTCAAATGATCCTCTTGCCTCAGACTCCCAATTAGCTGGAACTACAGGCACCCACCACAACACCTGGCTATTTTTAGAGAGAGGGCTCGCTCTTGCTCAGGCTGGTCTCAAACTCACGAGCTCAGGCAATCCACCCACCTCACCCTCCCAGAGTACTAGGATTATAGGTAAAGCTAAGTTTTTTGAGAAATTTTGCAGAAAGATACACATTCCTACTTCGGAAAATCAGGAATAAGAAATATACAAATCATAGCATAGTGTCTGGCTCATAGCTACTCAGTGAAATATTTGTTCCTTTCCCTAATCTGCTAAATTTAAGAAATCAAGTAATCTATGTAGTACTTCATGTGAGTCTGTCACTAACAAATTAGTTTCTGAAAAATATATTTATAATGACAGCAAAATTCATTAAATAATATTTTCTATTTGGTACAGACTACATTCCACATAAGGTGCTAGGATCTGAGGAAATTAAGACAATCAAAAGACATTGGCCAGGTGCAGTGGCTCATGCCTATAATCCTAGCACCTTCAGCGGAGGTCAATGCAGGAAGTCTGTTTGAGCCAGGAGTTTGAGACCAGCCTGAGCAAGTGCAAGACCCTGTCTCTATTTAAAAAAAAAAAAAAGTAGAAAAATGAGCTAGCTGTGGTGGTACATGCCTATAGTCCCAGTTACTAGGAGGCTGAGGTGGGAGGATCCCTGGCCCAGGAGTTTGGGGTTGCAATGAGACATGAAGACACCACTGCACTCTAACCCCAATAACAGAGCAAGACACTGTCTTAAGAAAAAAAAAGACTAAATTCACTAAGTGTAGAGTATAAATGTCTTAACACAATAATTAAGAAAATGCAGTGAAGGTCTGTGTTAACCAGTTTGATGAAAATATTTCAAATGGTATATAAAACCAGCACATTGCACCCCATGATTGCATTAATGTACACAGCTATGATTTAATAAAAAGAAAAAACAGGGTGGCGCCTGTGGCTCAGTGAGTAAGGGTGTTGGACCCATATACCAAGGGTAGCGGGTTCAAACCCGACCCCAGTAGAACTGCAACCAAAAAATAGCCAGGCGTTGTGGCAGGCGCCTGTAGTCCTAGCTACTCAGGAGGCTGAGGCAAGAGAATCGCCTTAAGCTCAGGAGTTGGAGACTGCTGTGAGCTGTGTGACGCCCGGGCACTCTACCAAGGGCAACAAAGTGAAACTCTGCCTCAAAAAAAAAAAAAAAAAAAGAAAGAAAGAAAGAAAAGAAAAGAAAAAACAAAAACAACAACAAAAAAAGGGCTGTGCCTGTGGCTCAAAGAAGTAGAGCACTAGCCCCATATACCAGAAGTGGTGGGTTCAAACTTGGCCCCGGCCAAAAACTGCAAAAAAAAAAAGACATTACCTTCCTTGCAAAGTTAATGCTTCTTAGTTTGATTTCAACCTAAATTTTAAATTTTTTCCACTGAGTGATGTTTTTAAAGGTAGTGTTCGAGTTTATCTCAGGACCAAACTACAATTTTGAGGCCTGACAGAATTCAAGACCTTGTACACAGGTTCTTTTTTTTTCTGCAGTTTTTGGCCGGGGCCAGGTTTAAACCCACCACCTCCATTATATGGAGCCAGTGCCCTACTCCCTTGTGCCACAGATGCCACCCAAAAAAGGCTTTTTTGTTTGTTTGGTTGGTTGGTTTTTTGGCTGGGACTGGATTTGAACTTGCCACCTCCAGCATATGGGGCTGGTGCCCTACACTTTTGAGCCACAGGTGCTGCCCCATACACAGGTTCTTATTCACTCCCCTACCGATAGCTTACACTCCCATCAACATAGCACAGTACAGAGTACAAAATACACTTGATGAGTTGAATCCAGAAAGGCAATATAGCAACATAGGTAAAAGCAACAGTACTGGAGCAGGCTCCCTGGGTTAGGGCAGGCCCCAGAACTTAATGAATAACATTTGATAAATTAACAGCCTAAGTCTCCTAGTCTCCTCTTACATATACTAAAAATACTTATCCAAAGGTACTGTTATGAGGATTAATAAATGAATGTATGAACAAATGTAAATATATTACATTATAATATAAACATAAGCAATTTTTTTTCTTTTTTTTTTGAGACACAGCCTCACTTTCTCACTCTCGGTAGAGTGCCGTGACCGTGCCACAATGCTCACAACAACCTCCAGTTCTAGGGCTTAGGTGATTCTCTTGCCTTAGCCTCCCAAGCATCTGGGACTAGAGGTGCCCACCACAACGCCCAGCTATTTTTTTGTTATGGTTTGAGTAGGGCCAGGTTTGAACCACCACCCTCAGTATATGGGGCTGGTGCCCTGCCCAATGAGCCACAGGCACCACCCACAATTTTTTTTTTTTTGAGACAGAGTCTATGTCGCCCTCAGTTGAGTGCTGTGGTGTCACAGCTCACAACAACCTCAAACTCTTGGGCTTAAGCAATTCTCTTGCCTCAGCCTCCTGAGTACCTAGGACTACATGTGCCTGCCACAACTCCCAGCTATTTTGGGGTTGCAGTTATCACTGTTGCTTAGCAGGCCCGGGCCAGGCTCAAACCTGCCAGCCTCAGTATATGTGGCTGGTGCCCTACTCACTGAGCTATGGGCACCAAGCCAACTTAAGCTATTATTATAGCCAATATTCTAAAAATAACAACAGTCCTACATTAAGAAGGTCAGAATGTCTCAAGAGTGAACATTCATTTGTTCATTTTTCAAATATTCTACCTTATGTCAGATAATATGCTAAGCCTAGAATACACAGTAGTAAGTAAAATAGATTTATTTTATATATTTGTGGTAAATATAAGAGTGACAAATAATCTTATGAAGAAACTATTTGTGCCTATATTTGTTTCATTTTAACAATATGAAAAAGTTTATAATCTTACCTTCTTTCTTGTCACTCTGGCTAATTTCAGCATGAGGAAACACTTTTTGCAAGACTGCTAGAATGTTGTTGAAGCTTCTCTCCAGCAGTGGCCTTATAATGGGAGATAATGCATGTCCTGAAGACATCACAGCACGTTGGGAAGCAGGCACAATATTCTGCATTGCATGGTAAAAATCCTGGGCACTGAGCACTATTGAGGAAACATCCAGCTGCAGTTTATGACTACTAGCATAGATCTGGGGATAACGCCTCCGCAGGGCAATAAGGGCAGCTTCAGTGCACAGGGCCTTTATATCAGCTCCACAATAGCCTAATACACAAAAGGAGAAGGATAACAAAGGTTAAGTTCATTTTTCCATCCACCAACTATGTTCTGTGAATATATACATCTTTATCTAAAGTAATAATCAGTAATCATATGTAATTTTATCATAAAATGAAAACTGACAATTTAAAATAACCTAACAAAAGTATTGAAGGGCTAAATACTTATTAAAACTAAAAATGTTTTAAACATTTTAAATTAACACAAGCTAACAATATGAAAACAATACAAGCCACATATTATGTGTCAAAACCAATGATTACAGTGTTCGACTTTCTTCACAAAAAGTCTGGGTTTGGGTTTTTCTTTTTTCTTTTTTGAGATGGAGTCTTACTACGTCACCCTCGGTAGTGGCAACACAACTCACAGCAACCTCAAACTCTAGGGCTTAAGCCATTCTCTTGCCTCAGCCTCCCAAGTAGCTGGGACTACAGGTGCCTGCCACAATGCCCAGGTATTTTTGTTGTTGCAGTTTGTTTATCTGGCCCGGACCAGGTTCGAATCCACCATCCTCGGTGTATGTGGCTGGCGCTGTAACCACTGTGCTACAGGTGCTGAGCTGGGTTTTACTTTTTCTTTATATACAGTTTCCTTTGTTTTATTTTATTTTTGGTTTTGGTTTTTTACTGGGCTAGAATGCACAAGCATCATTAGAGCTTACCACAACCTCCAACTCCTGGGCCCAAGCTATCCTCCTGCCTCAGCTTACACTCTAACTGTAACCATAGGTGTATGCCAACATGCCTGGCTAACTTTACTACTTTTGAGAAATGAGGTCTCACTATTTTGCTCAGGCTGGTCTCGAACTTCTGACCTCAAGCAATCCTGCCGCCTCAGCTTCCCAAAGTGCTAGGATTACAGGCATGAGTCACCATCCTGGGTGGGGAAGTTCTAAAAGGATAATAGCTTCATTTTAATCCTTCATCAATATGCCAAATCATTAGGTTAATCCTCATGGCACTATGCCTACCTACAAACTATTTTTTCTAATATTATTAACATCTAAACACATGCAATATAGTGCAAAGTGGACATAAACAGAAACTTCAAGATTAAGGTTATTCTACTACCAACTCTGAGGGCAACCCACTAGCAAATTAAGATCCAATTACCTCCAAAATTATAATTTAAACTTGTAATCACTCTCTGATAGTTCTGAAGGTATTAAAGGAAATAAGGGTGAAAAGTATTTCCAGTGATTTTCCACGTTTATGTTCTTTGTTTAGCTTAAAACAAATGAAAAACTAGTTCCCAGATTCATACCAACATGGCATATTATGTATTACCCTATTTAATGGATTAAGCAGTTAAGCAACAGATCAGTCCCCTCAGTGCTTAAAGTCATTTCACTCATCTAAGCATCAAATAGATATGAACTCTTGGTTCTCTGACATGAAAAGGAGAAAAACTTAAAACAGCTATATGTAAGCACTTAAACTTAACATTTGGCCACTTTTACAAATTATGCCAGCAGGGGGAACCATTTGAACAATTTATAGAACCTCAGACCCTAAACTCCTCAAGGAACAGTATCAGGTTTACTTATTTTTTTACCCTTCACGACAATCTTATGGAAGACTTAAATACTGACATAAAAATTGTGATTATAAAGGAAAACTTATTCAAAGTTAGGGAAAAATTTCATATGACTTAGAAGAACTTAATTCAGAAAACTATAAGCAGATTAAGCATTTACACTGTCCCATGACAGAAATCTATCTCCCAAACAATGCTTCAGAATAACCAGGTTTATCACTAATTTCTCAATTTATTTTCTATTTCTCAAAGAATAAACCTAAAAAAAAATATATATTTTCCTTTAGCATACAGATCTGTTACACTAGTTCAACAACTTATAGAACACTGGCTCAACACTATAAACAGTTAACAAAGTAATCCAAAGATGTGATTAAAAAGTATGTGAATTCTGTCCTCCGTATCAGGAGTATGGAATAAAACACCATCTTCAAACAATTTCTTAAGGAAACTACATATGTACAGTTGTGAAAATATTATCTGGTCCTATTAAGTGTAAAAGCACTTAAACAAATAAAGTTTAGTAACAATTAAGGCAAAAGAAAATTAGTCACTAAAAGGCATTTTAGGTAGTAAATGTTACTGTAACATTTATGCGTCATGATAACATGTAAGTTACATACATAACTGCAATGTATTAGTCATTTTTTCTTAATTTACTCTAGTTTGTCAACAAGACCCCACTTAATAAAGCAGATTTTTATATGAATTATCATAACCAACAGACTATAAAAGAAAATAAATATTCTTTACATTTGCTTGAAAGTAAAAATTACTGGTCTATATCTGGAGTTCTCAACATGAATAAACAATGTAACCAAAACAAACAAACAACAACAACAACAAAAAAAAAAAAAAAAACAGATTCCTAAGCCCTACAACAAACTTAGTAAATCAGAACTTCTGGGGGTTGAAAATAAATATATGTTTTTAGAAAGCTTTTCTTTTGTTTGAGAAAGCTTTAAAAGTGATTCTGATACACACAAGAAACTGAGAACTATTACATTTCTTTCACTGGACTCTAAAACAGAATTAAAAGTGTTTCATAACAATGGCTAAAAGGGTTATACTTAGGGAGACCATATATGGTGGTCAGGTCTCTTATCCTGTCATAATTATTAGCACACATTCTCACTCTCAAAAGGGTTTAGAAAATAAATATGATCATTTTAGTAATATTAAAAATATCCTTTTAAGAATTAAAAGTGAATATTAAAGAAATTATAAACATTACAAGTCTAATACTCTGCTGAACACAAAGATATTTATATTGAAGGAATATTCTTGAATACTGCTATTAGAGAGATTTTTCTGAAAGGTTTAAAATACAACTATTAAAGAAGTTAGACTAGAAAATAAGATCATAACAAAAGTTAATGAAGTTAATTTTTAAAGTACAGCACCAAACATAATGAAGGCCTACAAGATAGACACCTCATTGATATGCTTTCATTGTTTCAGTCCTCTCATTGAAAACAGAATAGAGAAATATGGTTAGGGTCAAGCTCTTCATTAATCATAAGCTTCTATTTGTGCAAATGTTCTGGATACCAATGTATGTTTTTCACTACTTAAAAATCACACTCTTTATGCATGCAAAAACCTCCAACTGCTAGGGAATTTATTTCAAGATAAAAGTTACCAAATCCATAATCTCTAAGAAAAGATCATCTATCTTTGCAGTTGTTCAGGACTGGATACCATATGATTAGGCATAAATTTCATTGAAATAAACCCAATACATGTTAAAACATGCTTGGGATATATAAACTGGTGAGTTCATAATGAATTTAAAATTTCTTATTATTTCATTCCTGTTTGAAGATCTGCATTTGATTTTTTTCTTAAATGTAAACTAGTTTCTTGAATGGAGTAAGTGTCATAACCAAAACCAGAAGTTATTTAAACAGATTTTTTTATTTTTGGTCACTATCTAGGAAGAAAAGGATATATAAACAGATTCTACACATATACTGCCAACCCACCCAAGGAAAAAGGCAAGAGAAACTGTTTGGGCCTATAAAAAATTATATCACAGAAATGTTAAAACTTAAGAAATTGCCTAAAAGCTAAAATACATCATGTGGAAAAATAAGAAGTGTTGACTTTTGGAAACAAAAAGAAAACTAAGATTCTAGTATTTGGGATGTTGGGATGAAGAACTGAACTGCAGTGTATCATATTTCAGATGGCAGACTGGGTAATAGAGAATAATTTAAAATACCTATCTGTTAGGGAATTTCCAAAATTATTTGAAGATATCTATTTCAGTTAAGGATCGTTCTGTGACATATTCACAGAAGAATCTATCTACAAAGATATTCCCATTCTGATCTGAACTCTAACACAATAACATCAAAAATAAAAGGGGTCAAATTTCAAAAAGGGAAAAGATTGGATTTTATACCAAATACCACCCTCTCCCATAAAGCAGCACAAGGCTTTGCAAAGGTCAAGCCAAATTTACATGAAATGTGTTTGGCGCGTGTTCTCTTATACCAGGCAAAGCTTAAACTGGAGTATTGCTGGAGAGATTTACGTTTTCTCCTCACCAGAAGATGTCGAGGTCTTTGTGGTTCAAAAGCTGAGGAATGCTGCTTCGGAGATGGAGGTCCCTGTGGATGAAGAGGATAATTCGGATGTAGCTAACTGAATGGACTAATGTTCTATTTAAGTTTTAATTATTTGATGGTGGATCACAATAATTTCTTAACTAAGATGTTCTTTTGGTTTTGGTAACTTTAAAGTTTTCCCAAGAAGGCTGTTATTTGTGGACTTATTTGGGGGCGGGGGGGAGGTTTCTTCAGAAAAGTTCATAAAGAAAAAAATTTTTTATTTCTATTTTTTGAGAGAATTGAGAGGAAAATAGACAAAATGGGAGAAAGAATGAAGTAAAAATACTTGTATATATATTCATTTACTTAATAATGTATCCCTTTTTATTTCAGTCCTACTTAGAGCCAAAACCCTAAATTCTATCTTCTATGTGTGATCATCTGTGTCTATAAATGTTCTTACAACATCCCTTTAGGGATGTTCATTAACTCTGTGGAGAGATCTTTTACTCTGTGAAGATTTAAAATTAGTTGGAAAATTTTATATTTTGGGAAATGTTACTAAATGCCATAGTAGTTTCTTTGAGGACTCCTCCCACCTAACCTTTTCTATACCACCAGTGAAGATGAGCCCATTGTGTAATCTGCAAAGTAAAAAGACTGTAATCCTGCCTTTGATGTGAACCTTTCTCTCAAGGTTAAGCTTATTGTTCTTAGTAAAAACTTTAAGAATGAACAATTTCTAAAAACTGTATTAACATTATGGATATCCAGCATTCAATGAAAGGCATATTACTACTGTGCTTTATTAATCAAACACCTAATAGCAGTTAAATTCTAATTTAGAACTGCTCAAACTTTAATAAGTGAAATATTTAAAAGAAATTTTGAAAATAAAGGGAGAGCCATCTATTACATAATCAAAGACATAACTATATTTGTTCACATTCCAAACATAAGGGGAAAGGGAGACTGAGCAGAACAAACAAGTAGCGACAAAGAATTCAAGTAGCAGTGTAGTACTCACCAACACATTTTTCAGCCAATTCACCTAAAAAAGCATCTGACAATTTTGGATTCCAGTCCCTAGTATGGATCTGTAAGATTTGTTTTCTTGCCTACGAAGAAAAGCACAGATGTGTAATATCTTGCTGAAGAAGAAAAGTACAGATAAATATTATCAATGCCTCCAATGTACTAATTATTAGCTGAAACTCATCTTAACACACCATACCCCAGAAAAACTTTATTTCAAAGGAAATTTCAACACCTTAGCACCTACATCCACTCTGATTCTCACAATAAATCTTAAGATGTGTAGTAGAGATCTTATCTCTGTTTCACAGCTAATACATTTAATGTGTTGAGATGTAAAAGAACCTGACTAGTGTACTGCATATAATGATGAAGTGACTTATCCAAGACTATAACCAAAACTAAGTTTCACTTTTCCACCATATCATTTTTACTATTTGAAGAAACATTAAACAAAATTTACTATGTTATTATAATTAAAACTTTTAAACAAACTTTTAGATTTCATAGAATTTTTGGTTGTCTCATGTGTATAAGGCATGAGACAATGAGCAAAATGACAAATAATTTAAAACCTGAAAAAAATTGTTTCTATTCCAATTAAGGAATATCATGTATATTACCTTGTAAATTGGTTAATGCCTTCACATTTAATAATTTCAGTAAGTACCAACTGAATTCATTAAAAAATCTGGTTTAGGCTCAGTGCCTATAGCTCAGTGGCTGGGGCACCAGCCACACACACCAGAGTGTGTGGGTTCAAATCCAGCCCAGGCCTGCCAAATAACGACGACAACTACAACCAAAAAATGGATGGGCATTCTGGTAGGCACCTATAGTCCTAGCTAGTTGGGAAGCTGAGGCAAGAGAATCGCTTAAGCCCAATGGTTTGAGGTTGCCATGAACTGTGATGCCACGACACTCTACCTAGGGCAACAGCTTGAGACTCTATCTCAAAAAAAAAAAAAAAAAAAAGAATCAAGTTTAAATAATTTTTTTACTTTTTTTTTTTCTGAAATAGCATTCTCTAGCTTAAATCTGACTGGATAGCACAATCAAAATCTTAACATCTTGGCTCCAAAACAAAGACCAATTCTTTCTCTAAAATAACATTTTTTTTAAAAAGCACTAACGTATAAGAATTTATAATTAGGGAGGCACCTATAGCTTAGTGGGTAGGGCACCAGCCACATACACCAAGGATGACGGGTCTGAACCCGGCCTGGGCCTGCTAAAACAACAAAGATAACCGCAACAAAAAAAAATAGTCAGGCACTGTGGCAGGCACCTGTAGTCCTAGTTACATGGGAGGCTGAGGCAAGAGAATGGCTTAAGCCCAAGAGTTTGAGGTTGCTGTGAACTGTGATGCCACAGCACTCTACCCAGGGTGATGGCTTGAGACTCTGTCTCAAAAAGAAAAAAAAAAATAGAATTTATAATCAGCTATTACTATCACCATGAATGGTTAGATCAGAATATTTTTTCACATTTGCCTTCTTTTGATGCAAAATATAAGACTTCCTAAAAATTAAATATGTTTGTTCCCTCAAAACTGTTATCTGAGGCTCAGCACCTGTGGCTCAAACAGCTAAGGCGTCAGCCACATATACCTAAGCTGGCAGGTTCGAATCCAGCCCAGGGCCACCAAATAATGACGGCTGCAACCAAAAAACAGCTGGGCATTGTGGCAGGCACCTGTAGTCCCAGCTACTTGGGAGGCGAGGCAGAAGAATCGCTTTAGCCCAGGAGTTGGAGGTAGCTGTGAGCTGTGATGCCACTGCACTCTACCCAGGGTGACAGCTTGAGGCTCTTTCTGTCTCAAAACCAAACAAGCAAAAAAAACTGGGGCAGCGCCTGTGGCTCTAGGAGTAGGGCACCAGCCCCATATGCCAAGGGTAGCGGGTTTGAGCCTACCTGGGGCCGAAACTGCTATCTAAGCTTCTTAAGACATGAAAAGGTAAATTATAACCAAGATAATAATATCTTACTGACTTGATGAGGAATTTGGATACCAGCAACAAAAAAAGAAAGAAGAAGAACTTTAAAGTCATCAAGAAAATTTTTGCTCAAAAAAGTTGACAAAACCTAGAAACAATAGCTACAATTTCAATTCCATGGTGTAAGTCATGTGTTTGCAAAAATTACAATCTGCTTGAACAGATTCTTAAAAACTATAAAACTACGATCCAAAAGAAATACCATCCTAGTTGGACTCAGTGCTTCACACCTGTAATCTTAGCACTCTGGAAGGTTAAGTAGGAGGATCCCTTGGAAGGAGTTCAAGACCAGCAAGCAAGAATGAGACCCCACCTCTCCTAAAAATAGAAAAATTAGCCAGGCATCGTGGCACACACCTGGAGTCTTAGCTACTCAGAAGACTGAGGCAAAAGATCTCTTGAACCCAGGAATTTGAGGCTGCTGTAAGCTAGGCTGACACCATGGCACTCTAGCTTGGGGAACAGAGCCAGACTCTACTGAAAATAAAGGGGGTGGGGACGGGAAAAGGAAAAGAAAAAAGGGAAAGGGAGAGGAAAGGGGGAGGGAAAAGAGAAGGGAAAGAAAGACAAAAGGAAGAGGGAAGAAGGAAAAGGAGAGGAAAGGAAATACCATCTTGGCCATATACATATTCTACAAGATAATGTTAAGGACCTTAAATAGACTTCATTAGCATCATAGGAATTGTCTTTAGAAGATCCTTAAAAAATTAAAAATATGTCAAAATGTTTAAACTATAAGATATCTCAAAAAAGATTTATTCTTCTCCCCTCATTTTTCTACATAAAGATTTTAAAAAATTAAATTATCGAACATGGGCAAATTATTGCCAGGTTTCGATAACAAAGTACCATGCTCTTTCCCTAGAGAACCCAAAGTTACCTTTATTATACTAAAACCAAGACATAGAATGAAGAAGAAGATTTAAATGTAGAAATTAGGAAATGTTCATTATCCATTTAACTCTATATATGATATGCAGAATAATGTCATATGGCTTCCCCTAAAAGAAAATGCCTTCCTATACTAAAAGTCAAAGGCAAGCCAGGTGTGGTGGCTCACACCTGTAATCCTAGGACTCTGGGAGGCTGAGGCAGGTGGATTGCTTGAGCTCACGAATTCAAGACCAACCTGAACAAAACCAAGACCCCCGTCTACTAAAAGTAGAAAAACCAAGGCAAGAAGTCGCTTTAGCCCAAGAGCTGGAGGTTGCTGTGAGCTATAATGCCAAGGTACCTACCCAGGGCAGCTTGAGACTCTGTCTCAAAAAACAGAAAGTTAAAGACAGGCTCAAGCCCCTCATTTTTCGGAATCCACAAATACACATAACACTTATAACAATAATAATGATGATAATTATAAAGTAAAATAAAAGAAATTAAGAAACATTATTACATACAGAAGATGTGTACTATTTATGCTAATAAACAGTTATGAAAATTATCAAAATCTGGAAGCAAGAATTACTTTTACTGATCTTTTACCTAGTCAAATCACAAGAGTCATGATATTTCTATTGCCCAAACCACAGGACTAAAATGAGATGCCTAGTATCACTTCAAATTAATGACCCAGGTCATAGATTTTAAAAATTAATTAATTAAATCGATGACCCAACTGGATCCTTGTCACCACCTTTAGTCCTTCCTTTCTCCAGCAGACTATTTCACAGCTTATCCTCATCCTCACCTGATGGCCCTGTTTCTTTATTAACTGAGAAAATAAAGCAATCAGAAAAAGAATTCCAGACTCTCTACATCAAACCTGTCTACCTATCACCATGTGTACCCACGACAGTCTCCCCACTGGCACAGATGAACTAACCAGTTCCTATCTAAAGTCATTCATGCCAGTTATACATTAAATCCTACTCCTTCTTGCCTACCTCTCAATTTTATCATGAGAATTTCTGGCTCCTCAGCTGGGTGTTGTGGCAGGCGCCTATAGTACCAGCTACTCAGGAGGCTGAAGCACGAAAATCATTTAAGCCCAAGAGTTTGAGGTTACTGTGAGCTGTGTGATGCTACAGCACTCTACTGAGGGTGACATAGTAAGACTCTGTCTCCAAAAAAAAAAAAAAAAAAAGAATTTCCAGCTCCGCTGGATATTTCTCTCCTACCTTAAAAACAAAACATTTTGTCCCTATTTCCCCAATATCATCTCTCCTCCTTGTTTACTTTCCCTTTGCAACAAAACTTTGAAAAACTTGTCTATATTCACTGCCTCCAACTTCTTCCTTTCCATTCTCTCTCTTTTTTTTTTTTTTTGAGACAGAGTCCCACTTTTTCACCTTCAGTAGAGTGCTGTGGCATCACAGATCACAGCAACCTCAAATTCTTTGGCTTAAGCGATTCTCTTACCTTTGGGCTAAGGTGAGTAGCTGGGACTACAGGAACCTGCCACAATGCATGGCTACTTTTGTTGCAGTTGTCATGGTTGTTTAGCTGGCCCAGGGCTGGTTCAAACCCACCAGCCCTGGTGCATGTGGCCGGCACCAAGCCCTTTCCATTCTCTCTTGAATTAACCCTACTCCAGTCAAGCTTTTGCATCCACCATTAATGGAAATTATTTTCATCGCATTCACTGATGACGTACATAATGCTATATACAATGGCAAATTTCCTATCCTTATCTGATTTGACTTAGCAACATGTGATATAGTTAATCACACCTTTCTCACTGATAAACTTTCTTCACTTGGCTTCCAGAACACCCCACTCTCTTAGTTTTCCTCTTACTTTACTGATTACTCTGTAAGACCGAAGACTTACTAATCTTAATTTAGTCTCATGATCTTGAATACTTAGTAAGGGGAAAACAGCCAGCCTAAAAACAACAAAACATTCTACACAAGGCTTAAAAACAATGAAACATTTTACACAGATCAGGCTTGAGAAAATGATCCTATACATATTTCAATCCCATTGCACAGTTGCCTTGTAACGTTACAAAGTTAAAATTATTGTGGAAAACTATGTCTGAGATCCACACTATATAACATAGTAAGCCACTAGTCACATAATGCTATTTTATTTACATTTTAAATTAACTAACGCTAAAAAAATTTTAAATGCAATTCCTTAGTGTACTAGCCACATTTTAAGTGCTGAAGAGCCAGCTATAGTGAATGGCTACCATATTGGACACTGCTCAATGGACAATGCAAGTAGGGAACAGTTCCAGCATCGCAGAAAATTCTACTCAGCAGTGCTGCTCTGGACCTTGTTTAATGTTAAACCCCTGATTTGTGCGGACTGAGCCTGGATTCTGAGGACTGTAATTAGTATGCAGATCCTGAGGCACACTTGACTAGAAGACAATTAGGAAATAAAGGAAAAGGCTTTCCTGTCCTGATATCAACACTGGCTGTCTCTCTTAGAATTAAGCACATTCCCCATGTACTGGCCGAGTCCAAAAGCTATGGACTGTTGTTAGATGTTCCGTATAAGAGAGCTGATGCTTCCCCACACTGAAGGAGACCATACCCACTTCAACCCTATCTCCTACAACTCAACACACCTCTATACATTGGTACATTCCTGAAAGTGGCAGGTGGACAATAAAAATAATAGTGTATGCACTCTGCCTCTGTCCTAACAAAGCTTTCTAAACCTAGTGCCAGCCTGCAAATTGGACTCTCAAATCCAAGCCAACTACTGGTGGCTGTGCAAAATGATGTCAAATTGAAGTATTCTACACAGAGGAGCCAAAGCCCTCATCCTTAATCACTAAGTTGTTCACATCCATTTATATAAACCAGGCATTTCACATAGAGACCTAATATCAAAGCCATACAATACTATACATCCACAGTATTCCCCCTGCATACATCTCTCCCTTTCAAACTTGAGTTTCCAAGAGTCGAAAATTATACCTGTCAAACCAAGAATAACAATAAAAATTTCATGTAGAATTAGAAGTTTGTATATCATATTAAATAACAGTTTGCATAATCAATGACTATACATTACCCTGTCTTAACAATATATCTTTTTTTTTTTTTTTTTTTTTTTTTGGAGACAGAGCCTCAAGCTGTCGCCCTGGCATCACAGCTCACAGCAACCTCCAATTCCTGGGCTTAAGCGATTCTCTTGCCTCAGCCTCCCAAGTAGCTGGGACTAGAGGCGCCCATCACAAAGCTTGGCTATTTTTTTGTTGCAGTTGTCATTGCTGTTTGGCAGTCCCAAAGTAGATTCGAACTCACCAGCTCCGGTGTATGCGGCTGGCACCCTAGTGGCTGAGCTACAGGAGCCCTCTTTTTAATTTTTAAGTCAGAGTCTGGCCCTGTCTCCTAAATCTCCTAGGCTCTGGAATATAGTGGCCCCATCACAGCTCACCACAATCTCAAACTCCTGAGCTTGAGCAATCCTCTTGCCTTGGCATCCTGAGTACCAAGAATTTTAAGTTCTGGCTCGGTGCCCATAGCACAGTGGTTACAGTGCCAGCCACATGCACCTAGGCTGGCGGGTTCAAACCCAGTCCGGGCCAGCTACACAACAATCACAATTTCAACAAGAAAATAGCTGGGTGTTGTGGCAAGCACCTGTAGTCCCAGCTACTTGGGAGGCTGAGGCAGAATCACTTAAGCCCAAGAGTTGGAGGTTGGTGTGAGCTGTGATACCACAGCACTCTACCAAGGGTGACATAGTGAAACTAAAAAAATTAACAACCACACTGAGCTAATTGCTCTATTTTTTGTAGAGTTAGAGTCTCACTCTTGCTCAGGCTGGAATAATACATTCTTTTAAAAACCATTCACAATGGGGCAGCACCTGTGCCTCAGTGGGTAGGGAACTGGCCCCAAATACTGATGGTGGATGGTTTGAACCCAGCCCCAGCCAAACTGCAACAACAACAAAAAAGAAAAACTAGCCGGGCATTGTAATGGGCCCCTGTAGTCCCAGCTACTTGGGAGGCTGAGGCAAGAGAATCGCCTAAGCCCAGGAGTTGGAGGTTGCTGTAAGCTGTGACACCACGGCACTCTACTGAGGATGATTCACCATACTGAATATTTGCTGCTTTTAATTAAATATGATATTCTAGTCATTTCTATGAAAATTTGGGTACTTGGTCTTTATTCATAAACCTACCCTAGGTAATAAAAACATTATTTTTATGGAAACAAAGCTACTATGGATAACTAGATTACACAACTGATGATATAAGACAATTACCACAAACTAGAGAATTAAACCAAGTAAACATCTACAGCAACCTTACTAAGAACTTCCCTTTTACTTCCTAAAAATTATCAACTTTCTCTTTTACAGTTGTTAATAGAAAAAAAGGACATAAGGTTTTTTAAACATTAAATAAGATGTCCCATAAATACAAAATGTGCGCAAAGAAAATTCATAAAATATCACAATCAGACTATATATGCCTTATAACTGAATTATATATAAATCTTATTATATTGAAAGCAACAATGTTTACCTTTTGATCAGGCAGGTTGAACAGGAATTCTCTGTCAAAACGACCAGGTCTCCTGAGTGCAGGATCTATAGAATCAAGTCTGTTTGTAGCACCAATAACAACAATTTCGCCCCTGTTATCTAATCCATCCATAAGAGCAAGGAGGGTTGATACTATAGAGCTATAGAAAAAAAAAATTAAGGCAAAATTAAAAATTAAAAAAAGAAAGAAAACATTGTAAACACTACTGTTTACAAAAACTTTTATCAGTCTTACATGCTAATAAAATAATTGTGACATGATTACATCTTAATGCAAGATAAAGTGATTTAGAGAAATCATTTTCACAAGTGCTCAGAAAATCCAATAATAGGCTTGGTGCCTGTAGCTCAGCAGCTAGGGTACCAACCGCATATACCAGAGCTGGTGGGTGTGAATCCAGCCTGGGCTTGCAAACAACAACAACTGCAACCAAACAAAAAAAAATAGCCAGGCATTGGGGTAGGTGTCTGTAGTCCCAGCTACTTGGGAGGCTGTGGCAAGAGAATCACCTAAGCCCAAGAGTTTGAGGTTGCTGTGAGCTGTGATGCAACAGCACTCTACTGAGGGAGACATAGTGAGACTCTGTCTCAAAAAAAAAAAAAAAATTTTTGTGGGCAGCACCTGTGGCTCAGTGAGTAGGACACGGGCCCCATATACCAAGGGTGGTGGGTTCAAACATGGCCCGGGCCAAACTGCAACAAAAAATAGCCGGGTGTTGTGGTGGGCGCCTGTTGTCCCAGCTACTTGGGAGGCTGAGACAAGAGACACCCAAGCCCAAGAGTTGGAGATTACTGTAAGCTATGACATTATAGCACTCTACCAAGGGCAATAAAGTGAGACTTTGTCTCTAAAAAAAAAAAAAAATATATATATATATATATACACACATATATATACACACACACATATGTATTTTGTAATCTGTTTTTAATAGATAGCAATAATCCTGGGTGCGTTTTTATATCTAGAAATTTAGATGATATTTCTATTCTATTACATTTGCATTACTATTATTCTTTTAGATAATTTCTTTATCTAATTTTAAGCTCAACCAAAATTATTTTGTGCATACTTTAGTTTTTAAAGCTATGACTTACACATTGTGAATAAAAATGTTTCATGTCGGGTGGCGCCTGTGGTTCAAGGAGTAGGGCGCCAGCCCCATATACCAGAAGTGGCAGGTTCAAACCCAACCCTGGCCAAAAACTACAACGAAAAAAGGAAAAAAAAATGTTTCATGTCTAATTATAACAGAAACCATAGTTCTAGAAACAGTGTTTTTTTTAATGTTTTCCAACGGTTCCCATTTCTATTCCTTTATTCTTGCTGCTAAAACCTGCCTGAAATAACTTCTCCAATATGCCCAACATGTTAAAGAAATCATTCTCACACCTGCAATCCTAGCACTTGGGAAGCTGAGGTGGGTGGACTGCCTGAGCTCAGGAGTTGAGAACAGCCTGAGCCAGAGTGAGATCTTGTCTCTAAAAATAGCCAGGCATTGTGGCAGGCACCTGTAGTCCCAGCTACTTGGGAGGCTGAGGTAAGAGAATCACTTGAGCCCAAGAGTTTGAGGTTGCTGTGAGCTAAAATGTCACAGCACTCATTCTGTCCCCCCCCCCGCAGCCCCCCAAAATCTGAATGACCAGCCCCTGAATCAAAATCCTTTAGTAATCCCTATTGTGCTGAAAATAAAACCCAAAATCCTTAACATGATATTTAAGGCCCACTTGCCTGTCCCAAAATGTCCCTGCTACATTATCTTCTAAAAGTGTTAACCCTTCAAATAAAAAACTAAAATCTAAATGAAATTTGTTTTATATGGTATAAAGAGGGATCTAGTTTTTTCTCCCCAACCGAAAAGTGATCCAATTTTCTTAACATTGCTAACAACATCTTCATGGCCTCTTTTATCATAAATCAACCACCCATATATGTGTGGATTTATTTATGGCTGTAGGCTCTGTTCCATTAGGTTATCTGGCTAGTATTCAGCCAATATCAAATTTTCTTAACTCTAAAAGGGTTTGATATCCAGTAGAGCAAATCCTCCAACCTTGTTTTCTCCACAGGAGTCTTCACTATTCTGCTCTTTTCCTTTGTGTTTAAAGACCCACAACAGAGCATTTCCTACCTGTAATCCTTTGTATTTCTATATAAATTTCAGGATCATTTTGTCCCCCCAAAAGCAAGATTCCCCCCAGAAGAGTTATAATTTTGAATGAATCTATTCATTAATGTGAAAGAAAAGACAATTTTAAAATACTCAGTCTTCCAGATCAAGAACATGGTTCTCTCCCCATTTAATCTTTTTTTTTTTTTTTTTAGAGACAGAGTTTTACTTTCTTGCCCTCGATAGAGTGCTGTGGCAACACAGCTAACAACAACCTGTGGGCTCAGGTGATTCTCTTGCCTCTGCCTCCCGAGTAGCTGGGACTACAGCAGTTTGACCAGGGCCAAGTTTGAACCAGCCACCCTTAGTATATGGGGCCGGTGCCCCACCCACTGAGCCACAGGCGCCACCCTTTCTTTAACTATGTTAAAGGAAATACTTTATATTTTTCCTTGATCTCTAAGATAAGGAATCCTATTAGTAAACACTGAATTTTTTTATTTTTTTGAGACAGAGCCTCAAGCTACCCCCCTGGGTAGCGTGCCATGGCATACAGCTCACAGCAACCTCCAGCTCCTGGGCTCAAGTAAGTCTCCTGCCTCAGCCTCCCAAGTAGCTGGGACCACAGGTGCCTGCCACAACACCCAGCTATTTTTTTTTTTTTGCTTGCAGCCGTCATTGTTGTTTGGCGGTCCCAGGCTGGATTCGAACCCACCACCTTAGGTGTATGTGGCTGGCACCTTAGCCACTTGAGCCACAGGCGCCAAGCCTTTTTTTTTTTTTTTTTGAGACAGAGTCTCACTTGCTCACCCTCAGTAGAGTGCTGTGGCATCTTAGCTTACAGCAACCTCAAACTCTTGAGTTCAAGTGATCCTCTTGCCTCACCCTCCCAAGTAGCTGGGATTATAGGCGCCCACTACAACATCTGGCTATTTTTTAGAGATGGGGTTTCACTCTGGTTCAGTTTGGTCTTGAACTCGTGAGCTCAGGTAATCCACCTGCCTCAGCCTCCCAAACACTGGGATTATAGGCCTGAGCCTCTGCACCCAGCTAAACAATGAATTTGATCAATATTTCTATTTGATGATCATATGATTTTTCACTAATATGGTATGACACATTAACATTAATGGACTTCTCTCATGTTAAATAAACCTTATATATTAGAAATAAAATCAGTTTGGTTGTGATAGATTTTGATATCCATGCTCACAAGTAACACTGGGTTCCAATGAACTTTCTCAAACCAAGTTTTATGAAGGTATACATACAAAACCTGAACATATTTAAAGTATACATTTTAGTAAGTTTTTAAGTATGTCTATACCTGTGAAACCATCAACACAACCAAAATAAGTAACAACCACTATACCCCTCCTGATGCCCCTTAGCAATAGGTCCCTACTGCCCATCTTCAGCTTCCTCTACTTCATCCCCAGGCAACCACTGATCTGTGTTATGTCACCACAGCTTACTTTTAATGACCTAAAATTTTATACACGAGATCATACATATATTCTTTTCTTCTCTTTCACTCAGTATAATTATTCCGAGATTCATCCATGTTATTGGTTGAATAGTTTACTACTTTCTAAAACCAAGTAAATAATATGCATATATAAATATACCAGAATTTGTTTATCTATCCACCTGGAGACCATTTGAATTGTTTTAACTTTTCAACTATTACCAAAAAAGCTGCTATGAACATTTATACACAAGTCATAAATATTTTTCCCAATAGTTTTTCTTTTTCTTTTTTTTTTTTTTGAGACAGAGCCTCAAGCTGTCCCCCGGGTAGAGTGCCATGGCATCACAGCTCACAACAACCTCCAACTCCTGGGATCAAGCGAGTCTCCTGCCTCTACCTCCCAAGTAGCTGAAACTACAGGTGCCCGCCACAACGCCTGGCTATTTTTTGGTTGCAGCCATCATTGTTGTTTGGTGGGCCCAGGTTGGATTTGAACCCATAAGCTCAGGTGTATGGGGCTGGTACCTTAGCCGCTTGAGCCACAGACGCTGAGCCCCAGTAGTTTTTCTAAAACATTTATATGTTTACCTATTAAGCTTAGGTCTATATCCCCTTACTAATCTCTAATGACTGCAAAAACCAAAACATCACATTTGCATTCCTGATATTGCTTATCAGTGTCTTCTTGTCATGACCAATCAAGACAGAGGTTTATCAATTTTATTAGGTTTTTTTTCAAATAATCAACTTTTGATGTTCTTGATTACAACTATATCTTTGTTTGTAGTTCATATATTGTTTGCTATGATTTTAGCAATAACATAGGTTATTTAGACTTTAGAGCTATAATCCTTGTGAACATATAAAAGTATCTGCTTATCATTTTGTTATTTGTTTCTTGTATTTTGTATATTACCAAACTTTGGAAATTACTTAAAATGTGCTGTAAGGCACAATATATAATAAATTTTTATAAATGTTATATGTATTTGAGGCAAGGCGCTGTGGCTCACGCCTGTAATCCTAACACTCTGGGTAGCCAAGGCAGGTGGACTGCTTGAGCTCATGAGTTCGAGATCAGCCTGAACAAAAGCAAGATCCCATCTCTACTAAAAAAAAGAAAAACTTTGGCAAGAGAATCGCTTGAGCCCAAGATTTGGAGGTTGCTATAAGCTATGACACCACAGCACTCTACCCAGGATGAGAGCTTGTCTCAAAAGAAAAAAAAAAAAAAAAAACACATGTGGTGGGCTTCTGTAGTCCCAGCTATTTGGGAGGCTGCAGCAAGAGAATCACTGAAGCCCAAGAGTTTGAGGTTGCTGTGAGCTGTGAAGCCATGGCACTCTACCAAGGGCAACACAGTGAGATTCTCTCTCAAAAAAACAAAAAAAACAAACAAAAAAAAAAAAAAACGTTATATATGTTTGAAAACAGTGTTCAGTCTACATTTGTCCTAATGCCCACTAGGTCAGAGTCGTGAATGTAGTTGTTCAAATTCTTCTGTAGAGCATTAACTGATTTTTTTGATAGGCTAGCTCTATCAATTACTGAGAGAGGTGCTTGTTATCGCCCATGATGATTACCAATTTGACTCTTTTTCCTTGCAGTTCTGTCAATTTTTGTTTTATATAGTTTGAAATACAGTTATTATGGAATTAGAGATTTTCGAACTGTTAAATCTTCTAGTAAATTTGACATTTTAGCATTGTAAGATTTCTTCTTGAAAAAAAACCATTTTATCATAAAGCCATCTGCACTAGAATATCTACTGCAGCTGCATTCCCAATTGTCAAGATGTGGAATCAACCCAAGTGCCCATCAACCCATGAATGGGTTAACAAACTCTGGTATATGTGAGCCATGGAGTACTATTCAACCATAAGAAGAGATGAAGACTTTATATCTTTTGTGTTTACCTGGATGGAGTTGAAACACATTCTTCTTAGTAAACTATCATAAGAATGGGGAAAAAAGTATCCAATGTACTTGATACTAAGATGAAACTAACATATAAACAACTATAAGCCTACACAAAAGAAAACCACAAGTGTAGTCTAGCATGGGGAAGGGAAAGGAGGGAGAAGGGAGAGAGGAGCAGAGGGAATGATTGGTAGGATCTCACCCAATGTACACAATGTGAGGGTGTTCAGGACGACCCCTGGGTAAAGGGCTCAACTACAACTCAAACTTTACTTTAGAAATGAAAGCAACGTAACCTAAATATTTGTACCCTTGTATCAATCTGAAATTTTTTTTAAAAAATTTCTTCTTTACATGTATAGTAATGCTTTTCTGATTTATGGTTTATTTTGTCTCATATTAATATAGCAACACCAGCTTTCTATATTACTTGATATAATTTTATATCATTTAATGGATTTACCTATTCTGCACATTACATATAAATAGAATCATATACTGAGGCCTTTTGTGTCTAGCTTATTTCATGTAGCATAAAGTCTTCAACATTCATCCATGGTAAAACACGCATCAGAATTCCATTCTGGGCTTAGCCCCCATAGCTCAGTGGTTAGGGCGCTGGCCACATGCACCAGGGCTGGTGGGTTTGAACCCAGCCAGGGACTGCTAAACAAGAATGACAACAATAACAAAAAAAAGCTGGCTCAGTGCCCATAGTTCAGTGAGTAGGGCACCAGCCACATACACCGGAGCTGGTAGGTTCAAGGCCAGCACAGACCTGCTAAAACAATAATGACAACTGCAACCAAAAATCAGCCAGGCATTGTGGCAGGCACCTGTAGTCTCAATCACTCAGGAAGCTGAGACAAAAGAATTGCTTAAGCCCAAGAGTTTGAGGTTACTGTGAGCTGTGATGTCACCGCACTCCACTGAGGGCGACATAGTAAGACTCTGTCTTAAAAAATAAATAAATAAATAATTTCATTCTATTTTAGGGCTGAATAACATTCCATCGTATGGCCAGAGAATATACCACATTCATGTAGCTGATGGACATTTGGGTTCTTTCCACTTTTTACTACGAGTAATGCTGCTGTAAATATTTGTGCTGTTTTCCCTCCACCATTTTACTTTGCCACTTTCTGTATCCTTATGTGTACATGTATTTCTTACAAATAAAATGGAGTTTTGTTTTGTAAACGCCTGATAGTCTTTCTCATTTATTAAGAACATCTATGCCCCTTATCTTTTATGTAATCATTGATATATTTGGGTTTAAACCTACAATTATATTTTTTGGCCATTTTTCCCATTGGTTCTATGATTTTCCCCCTTCTTGTTGATTGCTTTTGGGTTGACTTTTTTTTAATTATTCTATTTTCCTTGCTAATAGTTCAGAAACTACACACTATATTTCTATTCCATTAGTGATTACTCTAGAAAGTAAAACTTTCAAAATTGGTACTCAAGATTTCCACTTCCAGGTATGATGAAGACCCTACCAGACTACCCCTAAGAGAAAAACTATAAATCCTACACACGATAATGCCTAAGCAAATATCTCATGGTTCTAGTGAGTAAACCAGACACACATGAATTCTGGTAGGAGTTTACAGTCACTCAGGGAAGGGGTAGTAAGTTTTCTTTTCTCTGGCTTTTAGCCTGGGACTAACTGCAGTGAGGGAGAGAAAAAGATTATAGTATTGGAGGGGGTTAACTTCCCAGCATGAAAGTCCAGAAAAGAAAAGGTAGAAAGTTCTTAACATCGGGCGGCACCTGTGGCTCAGTGAGTAGGGTGCCAGCCCCACATACGGAGGGTGGCAGGGTCAAACCCAACCCCAGAAAACTGCCACAAAAAAATAGCTGGGCGTTGTGGCAGGCGCCTGTAGTCCCAGCTACTCAGGAGGCTGAGGCAAGAGAATCACCTAAGCCCAAGAGCTGGAGGTTGCTGTGAGCTGTGATGCCACAGCACTCTACCTAGGGCAACAAAGTAAGATTCTGTCTCTTAAAAAAAAAAAAAAAGAAAAGAAAAGAAGTTATTAACATCAAAGAATAAGGGGGATCATATAAGAACAAGAGCTAATAAGGACATCTCCAAACTGTTAATCTACCCACAACTGTAGGGATCCCTAACAACAAAAGCATATACAGCAGACTCAAAAGAACCAGCGGAAGACCAAAGGTTGAAAAGGAGATCAAAGCTGCCAATCAAGAAACACAGTTTTGGCTCAGCGCCTGTGGCTCAATCAGCTAAGGCGCCAGCCACGTACACCTAAGGTGGCGGGTTTGAATCCCCAGCCCGGGCCCGCCAAACAACAATGACGGCTGCAACCAAAAAATGGCCGGGCATTGTGGCGGGCGCCTGTGGTCCCAGCTACTTGGGAGGC
>CAUYQV010065561.1:0-41674 GCA_963574575.1 Galagoides demidoff | reverse complement strand
TTTATGAAGAAGGCTTCTATGGCAATTGCAACAACAACAAAAATAAACAAATGGGACTTAATTAAACTGAAAAGCTTCTGTACAGCTAAGGAGACAACAACCAAAGCAAATAGACAACCTACACAATGGGAAAGGATATTTGCATATTTCACATCAGACAAAAGCTTGATAACTAGGATCAATGGAGAACTCAAATTAATCCACATGAATAAAGCCAACAATCCCATATACAATGGGCAAGAGAGATGAATAGAACCTTCTCTAAAGAAGACAGACAAATGGCTAGCAAATATATGAAAAAATGCTCATCATCCCTAATTATTACAGAAATGCAAATCAAAACCACCCTGCAATGTCATCTAACCCCCAGCAAGAATGGCCCACATCACAAAATCTTGAAACTGCAGATTCTGGCATAGATGTGGAGAGAAAGGAACACTTCTACACTGCTGGTGGGACTGCAAACTAATGCGACCTTTTTGGAAGAAGTATGGAAAACCCTCAAAGAACACAAGCTAAACCTCCCATTTGATCCTACAATCCCATTGCATCTGCCCAGAAGGAAAAAAATCCTTTTTATCATAAATACAATTGCACTAGACTGTTTATGGAGCTCAATTTATAATTGCCAAAATGTGGAAGCAGTCTAAATGCCCACCAACCCAGGAATGGATTAACAAGCTGTGGTATATGTACACCACGGAATACTATTCAGCCATTAAAAAAGATGGAGACTTTACATCCTTTGTATTAACCTGAATAAAAGTGGGACACATTATTCTTAGTAAGGCACCCCAAGAATGGAGAAGCATGAATCTTATGTATTCTATTTTGATAGGAGGACAATTAACGACCTAGTACATGGTGGGGGTGGGGGAAGGGGAGAGCAGAGAGAGAGAGAGAAGGAAGGAGGGGGTGGGGGAAAGGAAGAGCAGGGAGGGAAGGAGGGAGGGGGGTGGTGTCTCACTCCGTGTGTGACACACCTTTTGGGGGCAAGACACAATTGTAAGAGGGACTTTACCAAGCAAATGCAATCAGTTTAACCTAGTTTCTTGTACCCTCAATGAATCTGAACAATAAAAAAGAAAGCCTGGCTTACAAGGTGGTCTTGTTAAGCAGCTAAGCATCAAGGTAGGTAACAGCCCTCAGGGAAGTGATTTTTTTTTTTTTTATTCAGACCTTTAAGGATGTCATTATCTCAGCAAACCTGTCTTAGAATAGGCAGGGTGCATCTAACAGAGATGCTCTACAAATGCAATTTCTTCTCCAGCCACCCTCTCCCAACTGGACAGCCTTGCAGCATTGTTCCTGTTGATCTGAAGCTGTCACAAGAAAGTGGTTCCCAACATCAGGATCCACTCGACATCCAAGTGGGTCTTTGGCCTTCAACAAGAAAGAATTCTAAAGTGAATAAGCAATAGACTAAAGCAAATGCCAGTTTTATTCAGAGAATGTAGGAGATTCCCTCTACAAACAGAACAGAGGCTAGTTCTCCCTGCTGAGACAGCTCCTTTTTAAAATTTATTTTTAAATTTAAGTGATAGTTTAATTATATACTAAGCAGGGAGGAATATTCATGTTACTTCTTGGAACGGAGTGGTGATTTCCTAGAACTGGGAACCCTTTCTTTACTTTAGAATGTCCCTCCAGAACCTGCCATGCTGTTGGTGGGAGTTTCCTTAACATGCTCAGATATTACAACCAGGGTTTACTGAGCTGCAAGGTCGAGCAGCAGCCAGTTTCCTTGCCATCTTGTTTTTGACTGTAACTTACTTTGTCATCACATCCTGCTTTTCATCAGGGTGATTAGGGGCTTTTGACTTTGTGTTAATATGTGCCTGCTGGTTCCCTATCTCATAGCCATCTGAAAATTCTAGTTATCCTCTATAAAATGGTTGCATGTCAGTTATAACCTTAGGCCTATAGCCTGAATAAGCTCTTAAATGTCTATTACAACTTCATCTCCAGATATGCAAACCAAGGAAGAGTTATGATCACTCTTCTACCCCCCCTGAGAAGAACTCAGTATGGGCTATTTGCTCTGCCCCCTTTTTTGTATGTATGTTCCTCTCATGTAGATTTACTGAGCACCAACTAGAACTTCACAAGAATTCCATCAAGTGCCTCACGGCCCACCTCCTTCACCCTCCCGTTTCTTCTGTTTATGCCCCTTTTCCTTTAAATTCAAAAGTTCTCAAGCTTTTCTAGGGAGAACCCAGGGCATAAGAGATGCTTCGTGGGCTGTGCTTTTCCTGGGCACATCTTTTGAATCTTGGCTTAAGAAACCTCCACAGAGTGTGACTCTCATTTTTGGTCACTTATTAAGTTAACAATCCCTGTTATCACAAATGACTGGCTTTTATTTGTTTATGTCTGAATAATATTACATGGTGTATATATTCCATATTTTGTTTATTCATTCATCCACTGTGGAATTATAGCCAACTACCCCTATATTTTTTTTTTTTTTTGGGACAGAGCCTCAAGCTATCCCCCTGGGTAGAGTGCCATGGCATCACAGCTCATAGCAACCTCCTCCTCCTGGGCTCAAGCGAGTCTCCTGCCTCCACCTCCCAAGTAGCTGGGACCACAGGCGCGTGCCACAACGCCTGGCCATTTTTTGGTTGCAGCCATCATTGTTGTTTGGCGGGCTGGGGCTGGGGATTTGAACCCGCCACCTTAGGTGTATGTAGCTGGCACCTTCGCTGATTGAGCCACAGGCACTGAGCCTATATGTTTTTTTAATAGTCCTCTTCCTTAATTACTTGAACTTTTGAGTTATTTTCAGGAATTGATGAATTTTCTATAAGACAAAGGACCTGAGATTCTGATGGTCCCTGGCTAGACTTCCTGCTGCCAAGAGTTACCATCCCCTACCACCTGCCCCCATGCTTTGTCCCTGGTTAGTTATGCCTGTCACCTACCTCAAGGCAAGTGGCTCCTCCTTTAGAAACCCATGAGCTCCCTTAGATGGAGAGAGGGATTTCAGGCAGCTTTTCTAGTTCTCCCGATACGACATCAGTCATATTAAAAATCCTTTCTCCCTTGGCAATTCTCATTTTCTCAATAATTGGATTTTTGTGTGACAAGCAACTTAACCCAGCCTGATATCCCTGTAGTTTCAACAGAATCATTTATATAATTTTGAATTTTTGTGTACACTTCATTCTTGTCCTTTTATATCTTTTATTTACATTTGTAATCCCTCTTCCCTTGATACATAGGTATTTCCAAAGTTGGCCATGTGAGGCCAACATGAAGAAATAGAGTTGTTTTTAACTATTTACAGGTATAAAAATAACACTACTTAACAAGAAGTAAGTTTATTTAAATTATTCTGTTACTGAAGGTTCAGCATCTGTCCCCAAGGTCACATCAGATAAATGCAAGGACAACTGGTTTAAGGAGAAGGAAATAGAGGTTTATTAATTTGCTGGCAAATGAGAAGAATGGTAGGCTCCTGTCTTAAAGCGCCATTGTCCTTGCTGTAGGCAGAAACACAGAGCTTATAAAGGGAGGATTTTCAGCTACAGGATGTTCTTTTTAACTAGAGTTGATGGTTCTGAGCCATTCCATCTCTGGGGAAGACAATCTCATGACATCCACCAGGACAATTCTGTTAAGCCACTTGTGGTACAAAGACCAAAGGATGCTCCCCTCCCAATTGATCACTGGGCCTAGCAGGGATTCAGGTTTTACTTCTCCAAATGGTGAGGGGGGTTTAAGGGAACAGAACACATTTTTACCCTTTCTCAGGACTCTCCCTCTGTTACAGTTCCATGCCACATTTTGGCTGATTTATTTATTGTAACATTATTTTATGAAATCCACTGACAATATAATGCACAAAATCATTTGATTTAATATAAAGTAAAAATATTTTGTAGAAAAGAATCCTGCATTGCTGTGCCATGCTCTTATCTAAATATGCTAATTTACTTAACAATTATTATTAGAACTTTTAATACCGAAGGAAAAATAATAGCCAAAAAACTTGTCCCTGAAGACATCTGAATTGTAAATGAGCAAATCTTTAAACAAAAGAAGCCAGCACCGTGAAAGCAAAGCACAATACTTGCTCCATAGCACATATTAGTTTTTCCAAAAATAACATTTAAAGTCATTTCCTTCAGCTTCAATTATTTGTGGATTAACATAAATATATTTTTAAAAATTCTCATTGGTAATCACCAGAGCTTTACTAAATGACTAATTTCTCAGCCATAAATCATACACTTTTGCTTGATGGAGTGGATTATTTCTGTAAATTGCTGTCAGGCAGAACAAACAGTCTTAAAGCTTAATTCTAGCTCTAGGTCATGTTTTCTAAATAGTTAGATGAGTATGTTGATATGGAAAATGTCTCTTATATCAACAGAATTCATTAAAAATTCTGCTTTTTGAAAAAACTCCAAGTGGCCACGCTCAGATGGGGAGTCCCATGCATCGGCTCGTAGCCCGAGACAAGCTGAAGCAAATAAGCAATGTGTGAGATCTCCGAACTGCTTGGAATTTGGACATTGGACTTATGAAAGCACAGGAAAAAGAAAATACCTGCATAGGCCTTCATAAACAGCAGAACTAAAGAAAGCTTTCAAAAAAAAGAAAACAGGCTGTTATTCAGCAAGGCATTGGAGAAACGAATGCAGAAAGAAAGACCAAGAACAAAACGTCTCAAAGCTAAGCAGTTCCAGTGGCAGCAGCAGCAGTGGCTGTTCAGCCAGTGACTCTTCATCAGATGGTGAAGAGACGCCTGGCCTTACCCTCCGCATAACACAGGGACTCGGCTGAAAGCCCCACTGGGGCACCGTCTGCAGCCTCCTCCACCAGCTGTCCCTGGTCCTCTGGCTCAGACTCACATCCCATCTCTTAGTAGCAGCAGCACAGATCACAGCTCTGAGGAGGAACCACCGAAGAAGAGGAAGAAGAAATAGAATTGCTCCATTCATATTGGACTGCTGGGCTGACAATATTAATGTGGTTCTCAAGAGGGAATTTAGAAAATATGTGAAGGCCAAATAGGTTAACTGGTCACAATTTCTAGAATTCAAGAATTTCTAAATGTTTTTTATTGTAAGAGCATAAGAGTATTAATAATAGATTATATATAGGGTGGGGCCCGTGGCTCAGTGAGTAGGGCACTGGCCCCATATACCCAGGGTGATTGGTTCAAACCCAGCCTCAGCCAAACTGCAACAACAACAAAAAATAGCCGGGTGTTGTGGTGGGTACCTATAGTCCCAGCTACTCGGGAGGCTGAGGCAAGAGAATAGCTGAAGCCCAAGAGTTGGAGGTTGCTGTGATCTGTGATGTCACAGCACTCTATGGAGAGTGACAAAGTGGGACTCTGTCTTTTACATCTGTTTTTTATAAATTCTATTCTATTTAAAGAAGAATTAAGGTCTGCATATGAAACAATCAAAATAAATAAGAAGTCATTCCTGAAATCATGATTTTAAAATTTACATACTTCTTCTAACAAAGAATGTTTATCTTTACTCATTTAAATGACATTAAAAATCATTTTAAAAAATCTCAATTTGGAGGCATATTATGACAGAAATTGTTGAACAAAGAAGATCAATTTTTCTATTGATTTCTAATCATTTCTAAGATGACTGAAAGGTTTTCTTGCTACCCGGAATATGCCATCATCTTGTGACACTGTAGTCATCACATACATGCAAGTTCTATGTCAGAATAATGTGCTTTACTCACCAAAACGTTGCACATCTGCTCACATGTAGAAATTATTTTTATTTTTAGCTTTAACCTATTTACTGAAAAAACACACTCATTTACCTTTTTCTATAAAAAATATTTAAATCAGTAACATAATACAGCCACAACTTTTGCCACCTCTGCCGGTCACCTCTATGATTATTTACTTAATATTTTTTGGTATTAAAATTTGTTTTTAAAAATCTAAATTACATAGAAAACTTCAGAGTATTTCCGTGAGAAAACTTAGAATGATTTGCAATAAATGGAACTAACTATTCAGTAATGCAAGAATGAAGACAAGATAGTATTATTTAATTTCACCAACGCATGTCAAAAATGAGGCCAAATTTCTCTATTGAAAAGAAAATTAATGAACAGTAGATATTTTAGGCTTGGAACAAATTGAAACTTTCTCTGTTAAAAGGAACAAAAGAATAAAAGGAATAAATATCTTCTTTTTTAATGTCACATCAATGCTAACTTATTCTTAGCATGTTAAATTCAAGAATTATGGGAACAGAAATCAAATAAAATATTTTTCATAATAATATCATCAAAAAACATGCCATCAATTAATGGTCTTTATAAATGTTAGACATTCAAAACTGTAGCCAAGACCAAAATGAAATATTTTCATGATTAGTTTTGTGTTGATTATAAATGAGTCAAAATTCAAGTCTGAATCTTCACCAGTTTTAACAATAATAATGAAACATTTATTACCTGGAAAATAGAATGCTGGGCTTCTGTAAGTACTCTCCTTAATTGAACATTGTGCTTATATGAAAAAGTTTAATGGATATGATTTTTTTCACTAGCAGTCTACATAAAGTAAATGTGTTTCAACCTTGGAATTTTGTTATGGGAAAAAGTGTACTGGATTTATATGACATCAAACATGGTGACTATATTTTAAATCTGAGTTCAATGAAAAATAAATATAAACTCTTCCAAAAACAGCCAATAGATTCTTACTGAAATCAAGTTTGAAAACATATTCATAAGTATTTTTTGTGCATTATGGTATTGCTTCCTGCTATTGCTGATAGTATCAAAAGAGACAGTAATAGCTTCTTTAGACCTTTACGGAAACTTGACGTTAAACCTTGTATCTCAGGCATCCTATTATGTCCTTGAATCTTCTCAACAGCCTCCTCACAATTTCATCCGAAATTACCTTGTACAAATGGGACAATATTGCAGCTCGGTGAAAGATCACTCATTAATGACTCATTAGACTATTCACAACTTTGTTGGACAACACGGAATATAATAACAGCTCTAAGTAATACTTCTGAGTAGTCGACCATTACCAAGATAAGAGTATAACAAGATAAGAGTCGTTCTTGGCCTTAAGTAAGTGTTTTCTGCTATTGTGATCTTACAGGGAATGCTGACGGTTGGAACATCAGGTCCATTAACAGAACTCTTCATGGCTGTAAGCGTGACAGCAGAAACGAAGAAGGGCTAAACTGATCTACACCAAGCTAGGAGCCTGTAATAGCAGCCAAATGTCACAATAAGAATTTCTTCTGTTCTTGATGTGGTTCTCAGTTTAGTGTGAAGGAGAATAGGTCTGACCCAGAGATATGCTAATGATGGCATCTATCACAGCTTTAGCACTGAAAAAAAAAAATGCTAAGATAAATGAAATCTTAAATGCACTGTTAACATGGAGCTTTGTCCCCATTTAAGGCATTCTGCTTTGAGTTCTGCAATGTAGTTTTCCAAGTCTTCTTCCTGAAAGCAAGTAAGTTATATCATGTGCTAAGATTTGGTTGTCAGGATTTTATTAGTAGGTTTATAGGAAAGGAAATTATTTGAGTGAGCAAAAGCGTATTGATATGAATAGAAAAGCGTGTAAAACCAGCTTGGCGAGAAGCTGAGCATTTTGAAGAAGCAAGATTACTTTATGGGCATTGATAAAATGTACTAAATTGAACGAGAATCTGGCAAAACCTGGGCACTGGTAAAAAAGTTCAGAGGATTCCATTGTCTTGGCATTTGTAGCTTATCCTGAATAATAATCTATTTATTGTATAATAATAATCTATCTATTTATTTGAGCACTTGTTGAGTATCATATAAGTATCATGCCTATGCTCTGCAGTCTTTGAAACAATGGCCAGAGAGAACAATCAGCCTAGAGGCAGATTGCTAATTACTGCTCTGTGAGGAATAAAGAAAAATATGTAAGGAGGCCATGCCGGTGCTCAGTGGGGAGGGCGCCCAGCCACATACACCAAAGCTGGCAGTTTGAACCCAGCCTGGGACAGTAAAACGACAATGACAATTGCAACAACAACAAAAAGCTGGGAATTATGGCAGGCATCTGTAGTCCCAGCTGCTTGGGAGACTGAGGCAAGAGAATTGCTTAATCCCAAGAGTTTGAGGTTGCTGTGAGCTGTGACTTCACAGCACTCCACCAAAGGGCAACAGCTTGAGACTCTGTCTCAAAAAGGAAAAAAAAGTATATAACAAGGAATCTGAGAAAAACCTTGAAGATGCATCAGAATCAACCAAGAGGACAGTGCCAGAAAAAGCGGGGTTGGTACAGGGCAGCAGGGGCGCAGGGTCAGGCACAATGCCTCATACACAGCATTCTGTGGGCAATGGCAAGGCACAAATTTGAAGATAAAGAAAGGGCCTCGGAGATGTGGAAACAGCAGTGTTTAAAAGTAAGGATTAAATAATCACCAGAGTTACCTCTGCAGATGATAATTCCTTCTTAGAAGGACTACTTAAATTTTAGTATGTCAATTTTATTTTAGAAAAATTGCTGATAATTAATGGAAATATTTTGCAAATCAAACCTGAAGATCTTGCTTCTTATATGGGGTAAGCAGACATAGGAAGAGACTTTCTTAGGGACACTTACATGATGACCCACTAGATGCCTGGTCAGTGCGATTGGGGCTCAGGATGCAGCTCTGAGAATAGACAAGAAAGGCAGTGTCAGGGAGATTGCATGTCGTGAAAGACCCAGGCTGTGTCCTGGAGTGAGAGATACAGACTGGATTCTCTAAGTGCGTGAAAGTAACTGATATTTTAAGGCCCCCAAAGAGATGTGATGCTATTGGAATTGAGAAATAAAAGTGAAGTTAGAAGTTCTGGAGTAAGACAGTACAAGTTTTTTGATATTTAATATAGAGGACCCAAGCAGAGAAATCTAGGAGACAAGAATAAAAAGTGAGGAGAAAAATTATTGGACATCATACATTTTTGCAATAAAAATCAAATAGTTGATTGGCTATTAATCTTCCTATCTCTTTACTGATAAATAAGGAGTTTGAATAAAATTGATCCTTAAAGTAAGGTTCTTATTACCAAAAATCCTGGGCATAATTTATGCTACTATGTGAATATGGAAAGGCATTTCTGAGAATGTTTGGGTAATCAAACATATGTATACTTTACTTTATCATGGACCAGTTTCTTTTATTAGTGAAGAAACATTTAGCTTATTTTTACTAATAGAATTATGTTTCATTAAATATATGATATATTTGCAATTTACTGACCTTAAAATATTTCCAATGTATTGCCTCTTGCAACTTGATAGAGGTCTAATATACACAAAATTACAGCAAGAAATAAGTAAATAATTGGCAAGGTTTTGAAATTAAAATGTAATAAAAATATTCACATGTGCTCTTTCTACTCTGGGAAAACTTTCTGACTCAACAACTACATTCACTAGATTTTTTTCTTGTGAAAACAGAAAGCATGTATTTTTAAAAAATCTTTGTATTGTGAACATTGAAAATTGTTCTTGAATAAAAAACCCTAATTGCTAGTTAATTAAGTAAAAATGAATGAATGAATGACTTAGGCTGTTTACCATGATTGATGTTTTCAATGGATACAACTTTTAATGTATTAATTCCATTTGTATTACAAACAAATCAACTTTCGAGATTTTAATTTATGTTTCATTTTTATATGAATTTTCCTGCTCTAAAGATAATGTTTTTTACCCATTATTCTCTGTAGTGAATAAACACAGAATTACTATGAGAATATCTTTTTTTTAGACAAATTATAAAAATAGAAGAAAGATTATGTTTGTATATATAGAAAGTAAAAGGATAACAGTGGTAGAAAGAAAGAGAAACTACACATTAATACAGTCTTCATTCTTCTCCCGTTCTTTCAAATAGGAATGTTCACATTTTATTTTATTTATTTTGCAAAGAATTAAACATAGTTGATAAAGAGAGTAAGAGAGTTAAATGTTCATGTCTGAACATGACCACACTATTTTCTAAATTAGTTTTCATAAAGAGTTCCTAAAAAAAAAATCAAATGAGAAGACATTTTGAAATAAGGAAATAGGAGCCAGTCTGATTTCCTTGGATCACAAACTTGGTATCTCTTGGACACAATTAAAAGTTATACAACAGAACTGAGAATCTTGTGAACACAGCTAATGAAATAATCTGTGAATATGTGCTGTCCTGGAGGGGCATAAATAAAGCAGAATGATTTCAACTCATGGATTTATGAAAGTCTTCTTTGGAGCAGGCATTTCTCACAGCAAGTAGAAACAGCAAATGCATCAATTTCTATATTCTTAACTGCATTATAAATAATAGTGATATTACACAAAGTATTAACTTAAAAGTTCAAAGAAAAAAATATGAAAATCTCTTGTAGCCCAAGAGAATACCTAAGAAATATAAGTTCAATGAAATTCTGCATAAATCAAAAGTGATTTGTTTAGTTATCTAAAGTAAGTTGGTTGCAGAACTAGAATTTGAATGCTAAGTACACTGGTATTTTATGCATTGCTTAGCCACTTTCATTATTAGTCAGGCTGATAATAATTATTCAAGGCATGTCTTTGTATATATCTATGTCTTGATAAATACTCACGTATGTATACTGTATGAGACAGATGAGGTCTAACATATGAAATACGTTCTTTGTTACAAACATATGTAACAAAATGAATGAAAAGTACAATAGGCTGTAAATTATTGTTTTTGGATAATATTTGAGTACAAATGGAATTTAAAAACAAAATTCTCATTATATATTTGATGAATTTTCCTTAAGAATCATGAAACAGGCTGGACATAGTGGCCCACACTTGTGATCTCAGCAGCTCGGGAGGCTGAGGTGAGAGGATTGCTTGAGGCCAGGAGTTTGAGATCAGGCTAGGAAGCATAGTAAGAACTTTGTCTCTACAAATAATAATAATTCATAATAATAATCTGGACATGGTGGCCCAGCTACTCAGAAGGCTGAAGCAGAAGGATCACTTGAGCTAACCTACTCCAGCCTGAGTGACAGAGTAAGACCCTGTCTCTTAGAAAAAGGAAAAAAGAAAAAGTCATGAAACTATTCAATTTTCAGCTGACCAACATACCCGCATAATCAGAGAGGTGCAAACGAGATTATGATATTGGCGTTTCTGTCATTCCCTCCCAAATTTCTTAATAGAGAATGCACTGTTTTTTATCAGTGGTTTATCACTACTATCAGGATGGTAGTGGTGGTAAGAAAAATCCAAAGAGGTCTTGACATTTGCAAATTAAATTAGGTACAAATTTTCTCATAAAAAATAATAAAGGCTTGGTGCCCGAAGCTCATGAATTAGAGTGCTGGCCACGTGCACAGGGGCTGGTAGGTTTGAACCCCGCCAGGGCCTGCTAAATAACAATGACAACAACAACAACAAAATATCCAGGCATTGTGGAGGGCCCCTGTAATCCCAGCTACTAGGAAGCCTGAGGCAAGAGAATTGCTTAAGCCCAAGATTTTGAGGTTGCTGTGAGCTGTGATGCCACAGAGCTCTACCCAGGGTGACAAAGTGAGACTCTATCTCAAAAAGAAAAAAAAAAAAGGAATATACTCATTTGACAATTTCCAGTTGCTTCCAGTTTCTAGATTCTGAATATTGCCTTCAATCTCTATTCTAGGAATTGCACAACTAAACTTGAGTGTTTCTTATGTTGCATTCACTACACATTTTTAGTAAAGAGTGAACATGTTGGACTGAGGGTTGGTTTACTTGAATGATTGTTTAAATTTATCGCTGCCTTCACAGTCCCTGCTCCTTTTTTACTGGGTATTTTGTATTATCAAATTTTTTTCAAAAATGAAAATGAGTGAGAGTGTGTGTATCCACAGAATGGCGCACAGATTGGTGGTGTATGTCTAAAATGATGCTACTGAATATTTTGGTGTGAGCAATCTTAGGTGATGAATCATTTCTTCTGGTTTGTGGCTTTTTGTGATGGACATGGATTATATTTTGTGATAGAGAGAAATACATTTTTACTTTTTGCTTGGGAGATCAAACAACAGCAAAAATGTGGTTTTACAAAAATAGAATTTTACAGAAAGTAGGACTAGTATCTTTGTGATTAACAGTATGAAAAGTCTGAGTGCCAAAGAAACGTTCTTTATGTCTACATAAGACAGTCAAATATGAAAATGCTTAGGAAGATTAATTTAATGAGGTGATTCAGCTGCCGAAACCTATAAAAATGCAATATGCTGAGGCTGACTTTAATATATGATGTATACAAATTGCTGATGGGTAAAAAGGAATAACTTTAGGAACTCTGAAATTTATAGTGAGTCCAAACGTTCTTGATGAGTTCTTTAAATGCCAGGAGACATTCGGTTATGAAGTAGCGTTCTCTTCCTGTGCCCCAGGCTTGGTCGTGAGCATTAACCATACCTGTCAGGTAACATGGTTGAGATCACTCGAGATCTAGTTCTTTCTGCTGAAGGTATTCTGCTAAGATCTTGCACCTTAGCACTTGAAAACCTAGCAGGAAGTAAAACATCCAGGAGTCAAACAATTGAAATACTATAATGTTTCATGGTCCGTGAGGCCATTTGTTTGTTAGGAATAGGGATTGTGGGCGAGCCAGTGTCACTTTCGGACCAAGTCCTCTGCCAGAGGATATGTGAAGATTCTCCCCAGCCTCCCTTTGGTTAGGTTGGAACCATGTGACCAGGTCCCTGCCATGTCAGAGTCTGTGTGAGTTTTAAGCACACTCTTTTTCTCTTTTGCTTCAAGTAAAGTGTTCTGAGTGGCTGCAGTTTCTGCAGAAATTCAGCCTGGATTGTAAAGATGGGGGAAGGTGGGAAAGAACCCCCCACAATGGAGCATTTAATAATCAGGTAATAAACCTAAAGCATGTTAAGACTCTGGGGTTGATTCTATGGTGTAGCTAACCCTACCTTGATAAGACCAACACATGGTACCCATAAATGTGTTAATGTACACAGCTATGATTTAATAAAGAAAAAGTTGAGAAGATGATGTACTTCTGTATTATTTTCTAAATATTAAGGTGTTTTGGTTTCGGTAACACCATACATAATATTTTCATAGCAAAGTTAATTTTTTATGACACTCAAAAACCTTGCCTGATCTTTCCATCATCCAGGGCACATGGCAGTGTACTCCCTCGGGGCACTCTGGTTTTCCCAAGACCTTGTAATCTGAAGGAAAAAGTAGCTCACACAACAGAAATTGTTGCTCCTGCATTCAGAGGCGTGAGATAGCGTATTTTAGCCATGGATCTGTTCTTTGGGAAATACATTTACAGAGAGCTCTTTGATTTGGAGAGAAAAGACAGAAACTAGGTGTATAGAAGAGCAGTTTACACAAAATAACCAGCTTACACTGCATAATAAGTCACAGGAAGCTTGGGTTTGGAAATTTGGGGATGTCAATCTGAGTGAAACCAGATGAGGACATCTGATAACTAGCAAAAAAGTGGTCTTAAGAAAGGGCAGATTTTGAGAGTAGGAAGCAAAATGGAAGTGGCATCCAGTGTTGAAACATTTCTCTATTTTAGTTTAGTCTCCGTCGGATGCAACCTCTGGGGAAATCTTCCACACACAAGAATCTCCTGATTGGCAGTGTGAAGAGTGACAGAAGGAGCTTGCTATCGCATGTGGGTGCAGGGAGAGAGAGAGGGCAGGAGTCTCAGGAGAGAAAACATGATTCAGTACTAGGCAACAGTCAAGAAAGGGAGTGCCGTGCAGACTGGCTCAGGTGACCCAGAGGCAAAGTCTCTCTCTTGGCGAAAACACAACTGGAAGGAAGTCACAGAAGAAATAAGTGTGGAGGGGAGGAGGCTGCAAGCTGAAACTCCCTCAGCTCCTAGAATATTTCATTTGTGCATTAAAGAAAAAGTTATCTGCAAGCTTGGAAGACCTTGAGATATGTAGATAAGAGTTTTTTCTTCTCTTTTTTGAGACGGCTCATTTTGTCACCCGCGGTAGAGTGCGTTGGTATCACAGCTCACAGCAACCTCAAATTCTTGAGCTCAACTGATTCTCTTGCCTCAGCCTCCTGTGTAGCTGGAACAACAGGCCCCTGCCACAGTGCCCGGCTAGGGTCTTGCTATGGGATCCCAGCACTCTGGATGGTCAATGTGGGTAGATCCCTTGGGCTCAGGAGTTCGAGACCAGCCTGAGCAAGACTGAGACCCCATTTCTATTAAAAATAGAAAAACTATGGGTGGCACCTGTGGCTCAAAGGAGTAGGGCACCAGCCCCATATACTGGAGGTGGTGGGTTCAAACTCAGCCCCAGCCAAAAACTGCAAAAAAAAAAAAAAAAGTAAAAGAAAAAAGAAAAACTAGCTGGGTGTTGTGACAGCAGGCCTATACTCCCAGCTACTTGGGAAGCTGAAGCAAGAGGATCACTTGAACCCATGAATTTGAGGTTTCTCTGATGTTATGACATGCTACCCAGTGTGGCAGGGTGAGACTCTGTCTCAAAAAAAAAAAAAAACAGAACCAGAAAAGATACAGTAGAATAATACACATATTAACATGTTAGATGTGTATGTAGGATATGTGTGTTTATGTATAATAGAACATTTACATAATTCAGTATGTTTTTATGTACACTGAACAGGAAATTCTACATGGAAAAATTCCATCAATTTTTAGCAGGAGATATTGTATACAAAGTTTTTCCTCTTTGAGTGTGCACTGACACCCGTCTCTATATAGACAGCAATCTTCGGGGGGTAAAAGCATATGTCAGGGTGTCTATATTCCAATCATGGCTATATCATTCACTAGCTATGTAAGTTGTAAGAAGTTACTTCTCACAATTCCCATTTTCTCACTGTAAAATGAAGATAATGATAGTATGCTCCTCTTAGAGATTTTGTAAGGATTACATGGGTCATTATGAAAGCTTTGAAATGAATGAAGCTGTCTCTGCAACACCTATAGCTGAGCGAGTTGGAACTTGCTGGGGCAACTCAGAAAGGGCACTGTGGACTGGGATGCTTCTGCTGTTTCTCAACAGTAGAATAGAATAATGGACTATGGACTCCCCACATATGAAGTGACCAGTGTAAAATAAATATTCCTGTACATTAGCTGATTTATTACTGCCATTATGTATTGCTTGATTTTAAAATTGCTAATATGGTCAAAATCCCTTTTACAGAACTTCAATGATATTGAGTATTTCAGTGAGGCTTTTTGCTAACTTCCTGACTTCACAAGTTGTCACACCAAAGGAGGTTCAGCGCATGTTATTTCTGTCTTGAATGGTTCTTATGGAGCATCTTCATGAATATTTAAGAATGTATTCCCTGGTTAAGTAATCAAATTATACAAAAATAGTCAGTTAAGATTCCTGATGCAACTATGAGAAAGTACAAGCCAATGTGGCTTATAATAAGGTAAACACAAATGTATCTAATAATTATGGGAAAGCCTAGAAAAAGACCTACGGTCACAAAAAGGTCGTGCTAACTGATAAACCAAGACGCTTGACCAAGAACCGCATTTATCTCCGTCTCACGGGGCTTTCATCGGCACCGACCTTCCTCACGCCTGGCTTAACCACTTCTTGGAGGTTCCAAGTTCCCACAGAGTGGTTACTGCTGAAGCACCCAGTGCAGCCTGGAACCCTGTGTCCTCTGTATCGATCCGTGGACACTTCACAGCTGGGTTTGCGATCCTGACCCCCAGACACGGAGCGGTTGCCTTCCAGGCTGGCACCTGCGCTGCTGGCCTTGCTGGGCTCCCTGGACATGGACGCCCAGGCTCTGCGCTATACTTCAGGTACCCTCCCTGTGCCTTAGCTAGCGTGGCCTCTTAAATCCATTGTGCTTTATAACTTGCTTTTAGCATCACGTGCCACTGCTCCAATTTACACCACTTTGCGCTGTTGACATTTATTTTTTTGCTCCTGGAATTACTTCAATTATTTTGTAGAATCTTCTCTAGGCTGAATCTAACCCACAGAATTTCCCTTAAAATTTTGTGTTCTTTGTACATCCTTGACACCTTATTTTTCCTTTGAAAAGTAAAAAAGTATCAACTAAAATAATTAAGTCAAAAAACATGTGTTAAAGACAGATTGTTAGCAAGGGTTCCAAAGTATTTCATTCTTCTCTCACTGCTCAAACTTTTCCCAAACACGTAATGCGTGAACTGCTGTTCCTAAGTCCTGGGTTCACGTTTATTATAGCATTTCCCATGGTTAACTATCATTTTATAGTACTTCATCTTACTCTGAAGAAAATTTCAGTAATTAAATATATGGCTACCTGTAGTATTAGATTATGAATCAAATCCTCTAAAACAGGTTTCCAACCTTTTTGGGGTCTTTTGTGCTGTACATTGGGAAGAAGAAGAGCCGCTGGGGCCACACACTAAATGTACAAAAAAGCTAATTAGCAAAAAAGAGGGCTGTGCCTATTTTTTTTGTGATATCCAACACCACATACAAATAGAAAAAGTCCTACAAAATCAGAATGTGGCCCACGTGCCGCAGATGGGGCACCCCTTTTCTAAAATGTATTAATAAATAATGTCACATACCATATAAACTGTTATTAGGCATACTTTTGTGAAGAGCGCCTTTACAAGACTGACCCTAGAGGGCGGTATCAACTTCCATCTCACGAGTTGCCCTGCTGGGGGATTTTGTTTTTAATTTTGGGGTCTGTAATGTCATATCTTATGGTGCAGCGTCATAGAGGGACTCAGGTATACAAAAATGCATGTCTTTACCACGTGTGGCTAATGATCAAAATAACACCTTGATTAAAGGTAGAATTCTAAAGTATCAGTTACTTGATTTTCAACGTTCATTAGAAACATTCCACACAATTTCTTCCAAAGCCAATTGCAGTTAGGTGCCCCGTAATGACCTTTCTGTTGAATATAGATGGCATATATGATCGTGGTCCCCTAAGGTGATACTGGGCCTGAAAAACTCCTATCACCCTATGATGTCTATGGTGTCTTTCTTTACGGCATAGCCCATTACCATTTTGATGCCTTGATGTATCTAGATGCACAAATTTTTATAGTCCTGTTATAACTGCCTGTGGCATTCAGCACAGTAACATGCTGTGCTGGTTCACAGCCCAGGAGTGAGGGTGCAGCAGGCTCTGCCCTCTAGGAGGTGCACCTGCTCTGTGGTGGTCACACGAAGACAAAACCTCTAATGTCACATTTCTTAGAACATGTCCTTGCTGTTAAGTGAGGCATGACTGTACTCCGTAGAATCACATGTACTCTTTACATGGCTGTGATAAACACTTTACTTATTCTCTCAACGCCCATTTCAGAACTTAAATTTAAAAATCTCAGTATATTGGGTGGCACCTGTGGCTCAAAGGAGGAGGGTGCTGGCCCCATATACTGGAGGTGGTGGGGTCAATTCCAGCCCTGGCCAAAAACTGCAAAAAATAAAAAATAAAAAAATAAAAATAAAAATCTCAGTATAGTTTGCTTCATATGTAACCAAGTATGTTCTTCAACTTTAAATGATAAGAACACTAACAAGACATGTATGTAAGTATTTATGCTGTTCAATAAGTGGAAACACAAATTTGTGAGTCAAGCAATTTTCTTGAAATAAAAAGCCTTGATTATTTTCCATTCTCCCATAACCAGAATGCTTTAAGTTGCAGTAAACTAGTTTACATTTTAGTTTATATTTTTTCTAATAAAAGTCATTACCATTTTTGTGGTTGTTCCCACTTCAACTATTATTCTACTTAAAAAAGTGTTTTTGTTTTATTTCTAGCTAAATGAAGTAATTTCTTACTTCTACATAAATTCTTATTGTTGAGTCAAAGCACAAAAGAGGGTTTTAATAATAACCAACAAGTTATAACAGGTAGTAATTTGGGCCTAGTTATAACAAGTAAAACCTTGCAGCAACAGGAAATAAAATTATTGACTTACGTTGGGCTTCATTTGTTGTCCTTCTTGGACATTGAAATTGATGCTTTGATTTAATTATCAGAGAACACCTACCACTAATTATATCAACACGCAATTCCCTTTAGAAAAGAAAAATTGGTGACTTAGCTTTGACTATCTTGCTTATGGTTAGTTACAGGCAAGTGACCTCCCCCATTCTCTCTAAGCCTTTAGACCCAGGGTTTAAGAACCTTCCTTCCTTCCTTCCTTTCCTTCTTTCTTCCTTCCTTCTCTTTCTTCTCTTTCTTCCTTCCTCCCTCCCTCCCTCCCTCCCTTCTCTCCCCCTCTCTCTCTCTCTTTTTTTTTTTGACACAGTCTCACTCTGTTGCCCCAGGCTAGATTGCTCTTGTGCCATAGCTCACAGCAACCTCAAACTCCTGGACTCAAGCAGTCCTCTTGCCTCAACCTCTGGGAGCCCTCCACAACACCTGGCTAATTTTAGTAGAGATGGAGTCTCACTCTTGCTCAGGCTAGTGTAGAACTTCTGGGCTCAAGGGATCCTTCCACTTCAGCCTCCCAGAGTGCTTGGATTCCAGGTGTGCACCACTAAGAATGTTTCTTCTTTACTAGGACTCACTTTATGGTGAATTGTTCTTAACCACACAACCAAATAGCAAAGCAGAGAGGTGAAAGGATTTAAACATGTGATAACTGATGGCTGATTTTATTATTTATACAGAATAGAGTCAATTTTGGTTCTTCCCAACTCACCCTCCGCGATGGTGCATGCAGCAAATTAAAGCCATAATGGCGGGGGCTGAAGGGACATCTGAGGTGCTTGAATTGTCACAGGATCTCTAAAACCAAGAGGGTGTAAAAGGCCATTATTCCTGGTGCCGAGTGATGGCGGAGACACCGCTGCAAAGGAGAAGCCTACACCACATGTAGACAGAGCATTTTCTCCATGGAACCTATGGGAGCAGATTTAAATCTTACCACTTCAGGAAGGCTATAGGAAGCTTTATCAGAGGACCTAGTTGCTCCTCCATCTTACAGGAGTTTTCCCTGAGAGCTCTGGATAAAGAGGCTTCTTACCAACACCCATCAGACCCACAGCAGTTGATTAAACTTTTGATTATATTCACAAAAAAGAGAGAGCAAAACATTTCTATATTTATTTTTTCAAATTAATATGAGAGTACAAATTTTTAGGTTACATTTTTCTCACTTCCAAGGTCAAGTTCAAGTTGCAGTTGAGCCCTTCACCCCGGGGGTGTGCTGAGCCCCTCACACTGTGCACATTAGGTGGGATCTGCCAATTGCCCTCCCTCCTCCCCCTTGCTGGACTATATTTGGGTTTCATCATTCACATGAATGTGTTATTGTTTATATATATGTTTAATTAGTATTGAGTACATTAGGTATTTTTTCCTATTCTTACACATTTCAGCTGATCCATCACTGACCAGGAGACACCCAACCTGAGAATGTGTGCCAGTGTTTGAAGATGTTTGAAAAAAAATCCATGTCATATAAATAGTGAAAAAAAAATTACTGAATTCAAGAGTAGATCCTAGAAAATTATTCCTTAAATATAAGACATCCCCGAAAGATAGAAAGAAACTAATTAAGAAGTAGTAATGCAAGAAATAATTTAAAAATTGTTTTTAAATGAAAGATGTAAATCTATTTAAAAAGTCTACCTATTCCTGAGGAATGAAAAGAGAACATATGAATCTATGTACATAATCAGTCAAAATAGGGAGAAAAATCTCACAAGTTTTCACATGGAAACAACAGATTTCTCAAAAAGGGAAAGAAGTATATTAATGATATTTTCCTTTGCAATACTTTGAAAGCTAAACAAAATATTATTGTACAAAGACTATGATGCTGTAAGCATAATAGTAATAAGCCTTATTCTTTTTAAATTTGTTTTCTTTAAAACAGTCTTCCACTTTTAGCAGTTTTTCCTTAGTAAATAATACAAATTAAGGTACAAAGATTTTTTAGTGTATTATTTATAAAAGCAAAAAGTTGAAACCTAAATATGTTCTTAAACATCTTAATCTTTCTAGACCATCTATTCATGCTTTTTTTCTATGTCTGGGACACTCCTGTGCCTTCAAACTGTATAATGTCCCTTGCTAACTGTAAATTTTGAGTTATGCAAATTTTCTTGAAGATTTTAGCTGCTCCCCACCAGTCTGCACATTTTCATTCACCATCTGTATGTTATTTCAGTACATCTATCTCTCGTCACACTTCATTGAAAAATTATTTTATAACTATCTTTTCCCATTAAAAGAATGTGGAAATCAGGGATTTTATTGCTATTTACTAGATTCCTACCACTTACTATAATAAATGACTGGCTTATTTTAAGATACTTAATAAATACTTGTTGAATCATACATTAAAATGTATTCATTGAGTGCCCTTTGGAGACAGTGTTCTGATTCGAATGTTGCTGTTACAGATCCTGATAGACCCTAGACTCCTGTGTGCTCCGTTGAGGTTTTGGAAGTTCCTGCCTTGTTCCACATGCTGAGTTCACGTCATAAAGCATTTAAATTAAAATGCATGGAGTCGTGGGGCAGTAAATATTGAAAATATTGCTTTATAGCATGTTAATGTAACTTCATGGAAATATAACTTCAAAGGATACTAATTTTACCTGTTGGATACAATTTGATTTATTCCATTTATCATTTAGTGTTTTGCCTGATGTCAACACAAATGCCCAAGGCTGAAAATATTTAGTCAATGTTTTGCTGGTCCTTTAGATCATGGAGACAATCTATGGTTATGTTTTTAATCACAGGGCAATTTTATATTTTACTCCAAATGCTTATTTCCGTTGTCTTCATTTATTTTTGAGCTCTCCTGATTAATTGATCTCTTTGCAAATTATACTAAGATGCCTCTTTAGAGAACTATATTGTCCCTCTTGCTCTCTCTCTTTCTGTTTTGCTTCTTGTTAATTTCTTATAGTGGAAAATGAAAAAAAAAAGTGAGAGTTATTAATGAAGCTATTTTCCAGGAGAACAATGCCTGAGACCAAGATCTGAAGGTAACCCAACTACTATATATAAATATCCATCAAGATGATGCCCCAAATATTTTATTCCTGTCTTCTACTTTGGGAATGTGGAGCCTGGGGACCTCCAAGTGCTGCCAATTCCAGAGGGAGTCGTTTTGGAGAGAGTCAAGGTGCCTTCCATTCCCAACAGGAAAAGAGGCCTAGGCAACATTCTCAGTACTTTTATTTTGCAGAGATTTGTCATTTCACATATTCAGGGACATAAGTGACTGTTGGACACTTTGGAATGCTTTAAAAAGCTCTTTAACTTTGTCATTCAAAGTACTGACACTGCAACTAGAGTGAGTCTCGATTACCTGTTTTCCAAAGTAAGTTATTGCTCTATTGCATTAAAACCAGGCGTGTTGATAGTTGAGAAAAGGGCAATAAAAATAAAACCAAAAGGTCATGCTAAGGCCAGGAATAATGAATTGAAATGAAAGTATATGATCCTGGCATTCATATAAAATAAAATCAACCATGAAAATTCACAATAAGCCCACAGCTATGCAAAAGTAAAACAGAGAAAAGCCAGCCTTAAATGAATCCCTGAGGGGATGGTGCAGTGCGCCTCCCTGGATGGAGAATGAGTTATAAACTCCTTGCATTTGCTGAAATTACTTCAAACGATTCCAACAGCAAGCATACTTTGGCATATATTTAGCTACTTTGGGGTACTGATATGTTATTAGTATTCAGTGCTAATACCAGTGGGCACATTTGTATAAAAATTTCTTTCTTTTTCTAGTGTTGTGAATGCAGCATTGTTTCCACACGCACCTGCGCTGTGTAGGCTTAATGAATGTATTTCCTGCTGGCAGGTGCATGCAAGTATTGTTACACTGAATACGTGATTGTTTCCTTTTTCAGAAATGTAAATTGAATGTTTTAAAGCACTTTAAGCTCACCTTCTGAGTTTGCTAGGAAGTGAGTGTTACGTGATTCAACCCCTTTGCAAGGATAAAGCAAAGTAAAACTCATTCCTCACCAATGTATAATTTTTTTTCCAATGTATAATTTTATCTCTCAAGCTCTAGATTAGGGATTTGAGCGTCCACTGCATTTTATATATAGCTCTAAGAAACAGTGTGTGTTTAGTAAAGATAAATCATGTAAATATTACATTTCCGAGTACCAGAGAATAAATTTTCTTATTCATCAAATGTTTATTGAATACCTTTTGTGCCAGCCAGTTCCATTATAACATCCCAACAATCAGTGTAGAAAGAGAAATGACCAAACTATATAACTCCTTACTTTCATGGGGCCTCAATCCCAATGAAGATTGGAGAGATAAAATAAGCTAAAGAAGGAGTTATTATATAACTAGTTAATAATAAGTGGTATGGAGAAAAATAAAGCAAGCAAAGTAAATGAGTGTTACTCAGGTGAATGTATGTATTTCACTAGTGTGTTGTTTATGGATGACATCATACAGCTCAGGTGAATGTATAGATTTCAGTAGTGTGCCATTTATGAATGACATCATACAGTTCACGTGAATGTATAGATTTCAGTAGTGTGTTGTTTATGGATGACATCATACGGCTCAAGTGAATGTATAGATTTCAGTAGTGGGTCGTTTATGGATGACATCATACGGCTCAAGTGAATGTATAGATTTCAGTAGTGTGTCGTTTATGGATGACATTATATGTCTGGCAGTGTCTTGAAATTATCTGCAGTCCAGTGGAGGGAAATAGAACTGGGGATAGAAGAGATTAGATGATGAGCTGGTAATTTTTGCACCTAGATAATATGTAGGAAGTTTTTAAATACTGTTCTCTCTGCTTTTGTAAATAGATTGAGTAAAACAAAGTCCGCAAAGAATTTCTAAGGGAAGATAGAATTGGAGTAAGAATCTGAATTTAAACAGGTGAAAGATCCAGGTGGAGAAATAGAAAATACAACCTGTTGAAATGATTGCTCACCTGGGAAGCTTTGGAAGTAGTAAGAAGACGGTTGCTGCCAGAGTGGAATGAGAGCAGTTGAAAATATTAGGAAACAGTATCATGAAATAAACCAAAGGCCAGATTGTGTAGGTCTCTGTGATAATCTTACTGTGAGAGATGGGAAGCCACTGAACAGTTTTAGCAAAGAATAATGTAATCTGACTTGTATTTTCTTTTATTTTTGGATCAATATTTATTTATTGAATTTTTTTGAAAGAAAATATTTCTTTTTTTTTTCTTTCAAAATATTAGGGGGTACCCGTGTTTTGTACTTTACACACTTTGTTTATTGCACAAGATGGGTCAAGGTTATAAGTGTATCCTCCAACCAGACAGCGCACACAGTACCCAAAAGGCCTGAATACTCCCATCCCCTCCTCCTTACTCTCCCAACTTGATTTTCACTGAGACTGACCTCCCTGCGTGGATTTAAGTGTTGATGGATCAGATCCAGAGTGGTATGGAGTACGCGTGCTTGTTTCAGTGTATTATTTCTGTGGTATTTCATTTAAAAGAATAATCTCCACTTCCACCCAGGCTGTCACAAAAGACACTAGATGACCGTTTTTCTTTATGGCTGAGCAGTATGTGATACTCCATGGTCTGCAAATACCACATTTTATTCGTCCACTCAGGTATTGGTGGGCATGTGGGTTGTTTCAATTGTGAATTGTGCTGCTGTCAAGGTTTAAGTGCAGGTGTCCTTCTTATAAAGGATCCTTATAGACCCTTTTTTCTTTTGGGTCTATCTGCAGCAGCGGGATTGCTGGAAGTTCTGCTTTAAGTTCTTTGAGGTATCTCTACACAGTTTTCCAGATGTTGCACTAGTTTGCAGTCCCCACCAGTGTACAAGAGCTCCCTTCTTACTCAAGAGTTCTGCATCCACACCAGCATCTGTTTGGGGACTTTTAAATATCCATTTTTGTTGGAGTTAGGTGATATCTTGTTGGGGTTTTGATTTGCATTTCTGTGATGATGAGAGGTATGGAGACTTTTTTATAAGTTTGTTGGCCATCAGTATATCTTCACTTGAAAAGTTTCTTTTCATGAACTTTTCCCAAGTTTTAATGGGGTTATTGGCTTGTTTCTTGCTGTTTTGCTTAAGCTTTTTTTGTGGATTCTGGTTATCAGTTCTTTATCAGATGTATAGCATGTGAATATTTGTTCCATTCTGTGGGTTGTCTATTTGCTCTGTTGATTGTGTCCTTGGCTGGACAGAAGCTTTTTAATTTGATCATCTTCCATTTATTTATTTTTGTTTTCGCTGTGATTGCTTTTGGGGTCTTCTTTGTGAATTCTTTGCCTAGACTGAGGTCTGTAAGAGCTCTTCCAACACTTTCTTCTAGGATTTTTTTTTCTTTTTGAGACAATCTCACTTTGTCACTCTCTGTAGAGTGCTGTCATGTCATAACTCACAGCAACCTCCAACTCCTGGGCTTAGGTGATTCTCTTGCCTCAGCCTCCCGAGTTGCTGGGACTATAGGTGCCCACCACAATGCCCAGCTATTTTTTGTTGCAGTTTGGCTGTGGCTGGGTTTGAACCCACCACCCTCAGTATATTGGGCTGGCAGCCTATCCATTGAGCCACAGCTGCCACCCTCTTCTAGGATTCTTATAGTTTCATTCCTTAGGTTGGAGTTTTTTATCCACTGTGAGTTAACTTCTGTGAGTGGTGAGAGGTGCAGATCCTGTTTCAGTCTGTCACATGTGGCTATGGTCCAGTTTTCCCAGGACCACCTACTGAACAGGGATTCTTTTCCCCAGTGTATATTTTTATCTGCTTTGACAAAAATCAGAGGAAAATATATGGGTGATTTCATCTTTAGGTTCTCTGTTCTGACCCATAAGGTCTAGTCTCTGTTTGGGGGCCAGTGCCATGCTGTTTTGGTTACTACAGCCTTGTAGTACAGCTTGAAGTCTGTATACAGTCTGTTTAATACACTGATTTAAACATATATAAAATTTTTATTCCTTGCACTGTACATGTTGGAATTCCCAAGTATATTTTATTTTGGAGTTCACTGGAGGTTTAGAAGTAACTGTTCCTCAATGTCACTGAGCACATATTGCTCTAACACCTTATTTATAGAGCTAACTTTAGACTCTATACATTTAAAGTTACAGGTCTAAATAGGTTTAATTTCCATTTTTCCACCAGTCATAATTTTTATTTATATATTTCTATATAAGTATTATATTATCTGCTTTTATTTGCATTCATATTGTGAATCATATATATATATTTTATTTTTTTAGACAGAATCTCACTTTGTTGCCCCCACTAGAGTACTGTATCATCACAGCTCACAGCAACCTCAAACTCTTGGGCTTGAGCAATTCTCTTGCCTCAGCACCCTAAGTAGCTGGGACTCAGGCTGGTCTTGAACCTGTGAGCTTGGGCAATTCACCCAGCCTGAGCCAGCGCGAGACCTCATCCCTAAAAATAGTTGGGCATTGTGGCTGACGCCTGTAGTTCCAGCTGCTCAGGAGGCTGAGGCAAAAGAATTGCTTGAGCCCAAAAGTTTGCGGTTGCTGAGAGCTGTGACACCGTGGTACTCTACTGGGGTCAGCAAAGTGAGATTCTGTCTCAAAAAATATATATATATATGTATATATATTATTCATACCATGAACACACAAAAAAATTTTAGATATGTTTAAATCAGTGTATTAAGTGGAATACTCTTTTAAATTTAGGTAATATATTAATATATGCATGTGTGGGGTGTACAAAATTATAAAAACTATTAAACAGTTATACACATTGGCACATTAATGGAAAACAGCTTGCATTTCTCATAGTATATGAAATAAAATATTCAATAAAATTTATAATCTCTTCATAATCACACTAAACACAAACTCACAGATAAAATAATTAAGGGTATTAAGAAAGTTACAGTAGCACATTGACTCTCATGCTGGCTGGTGTGAGCATTAAGTCATTTGCTCATGAAGCATACAGCTCTTTATGCTACTCACTATATTACCTGAAGTGATTTATACTGGTGGAAAAGGATGTTTCTGTTACTTCAATTTTTTTTACCCATTATTATTTTCAATAATAAAAAAGTCACAGAAACCCACAGTGTTGAGTAATAATAAGAATGCTCAATCAATAACAGAACATCAAAATGGCTTTTAATACTAAGAATTTACCTAAGATAGTAATTTTGCATTCTCAATCCATTTGCAAATATTTTATCTTGTATCATTATACAATGACCTATTATTCTGTATAAACCAAAGATGTATATATTTAAAAAATTAGTTTCTCTAGTTTATTACAACTTTTTTTTTTTATTAAATGATAGCTGTGTACATTAATGCAATCATGGGGTATAGTGTGGTGTTTTCATATACAATTTGAAATATTTTCATCAAACTGGTTAACATAGCCAGTCATTTTCTTAGTTATTGTGTTAAGATGTTTACATTTTACTTTCTGAAAGATTCACTTGTACCCTTGTAATATAAACCACAGAGGTGACCCCTCCAATCATCCTTCCTCCACCCAACCAGGCCCTCCCATATTCTTAGGCTATAGTTAGGTTATAGCTTTCATATGAAAACTATAAATTAGTTTCATAATAGGGCTGTGTACGTTGGATACTTTTTATTCCATTCTTGTGATACTTGGCTAAGAAGAACATTTTCCAGCTCCATCCATGTAAACACAAAGGAGGTAAAGTCTCTATCTTTCTTTATGGCTGCATAGTATTCCATGGTGTACATATACCACAGTTTATTGATCCATTTGTGGATCAATGGGCACTTGGGCTTTATTACAACTTTTAAAATAAGACAGATGTTTAATTTGAAAATTGATAAGAAATTTAATTTAAATGTTAGTGACATTTTAGTAAATTTTCTGTCATTTTTATCTGAATATGGAAAATAGTTTATATTTTCTTCAAAGATTGTTAGCAAATTTTTGATAATTTGCTCCCAAGGGCTGCTGATTTCTGATCATTTTCAGTTCTTTTTTCCCAATTCTTGTTTTAACCTGTGATGATTTCTTCCTTGGCACTTTACTTTGATTAATTTCATAGAAAAGCTTTCTATCAGATTTCTGAGCAGCAAATTCCCCAGGGAGCCTATGGCATAAGGGAGTATTTTAGAAATACTGTGTAGGAACTTAGAAACCAGTTATTCTCTATCACCTGAGATTATATTTTTCTGTTTCCATTTTATATTAAATTAATATATTTTGTTTTCTCACTTGATTTAAATCCTTTCTGTAAACTAAATGTCATGTACAGCATGAAATTAAGTAAAATAAAGGAAATAACAATTTTATTATTCATTCTTCACAAATATTTATTAAGAGCAGATAGCAACTATTGCTCACTCCAAGAATACTGAATTAAATCATTATCATATAACAAGAGTCAGACGTCATAAAGAAAAGGAAAAATAGAGAAAATTAAAAAAAAGAATAAAATTAACATATTAGCTACAATAGAGTGAGTCAATCAGATATGATTCCCTAATGATTCATCTTTTTTAACACATCATTTCAGAACAAGAATTTGTTTTGAAAAATAATGTTATTTTAGCAGCCATTTCATTTTCTCATGTTATTCTTTCTTATTGCATGCAATAGATATGAGCTCTTGAAATATTGATGTAGTTTTATGAATACATTAAAGTATATTACTAAAACTCCAGGGCTGAGTTTTAGTTTTCTTCCAGTGACTTTTAAATTTAATAATCCCAACTGACTTGATAAAACTTAAATAAATCAGCTCAGCAGAATCTTAACTGTAATATGTATGGTAATATTCTTTGTATCCAGTTTGTAAAAGGATCAGAAACTGAAGTGTCCAAAAGTTGAATTTTCTATTCCCTAAGGGACCCCTAGGAATAAACAAAGCTTATAAGCTTACGATGAGCTGAGCATGTGTAAAACGTGTCAAAAACCCAGTGACCGGAGTGCCCTGCCTTTCAATGGCTGGATGACAAAACACAAACTTTTTTTGTAGTATGACATGCAGTATCAGTCATCTTCCTGTGAACAAAACTGTATACAAATATATAATTATCGTATTTTGAAAATTAATGCCATGATATTTTTGACCATTTCCAATGCAAATAAGTCCTCAGACTCTGATGACATTAAAATGCTCTGAGTAAATGTTTGGGGTTTTTTGTTCTGTCAGTGTCATTCAGAGAAAGAATTAGCTGCTTTTTATGTTCAAGGGATAAAGTGAGAAAAAATGGATAATGCCCTCTAAAGTGGAGAAACGGAGCCCTCTTCTGCTCTAGCTAGCAGATAAATTTGTAAATCATTCCAATAGAAAAATTCATTTACATATCACTTAAACATATATGCCTTTTGACTCATGTGCCTCATTTCTCATAATTTATTAGTGAAAAATGTTATAGGCCTGCAGTTTTCTCTTTTATATAGAATGCTCATTCTATATAAAAATGATCAGAGAATTCACAACCACAAACATATTCATTGCAGATTAATACATAATATAAAATAATATATAATTAATTGAAATATAGCACATTAAAAATTATGGCATATTAAATTAGTGATATAATTATAATTAAAAAACTTATAATTGATACTTAATAACAAAGGAAATATACTTTATATGCTGAGAAACTATGAAATACAAAGATAATTACAGAGTATTATTTTACCATTATTCGGTACAAGGAGAGATGTGTCTATGTATTATGCACATCATAGAGCAGTGAGGTTGGTGGAGAAAAAGACTCGTGCAGAATCTATCACACAGTTAATACTAATATCTGTGTTTTGTTGCAGGGGGTCAGAAAGCTTTATATTTTCCAAATGTTCTATTATAAATTTATAAAAATCCAACTAGTCAATTGTCTTTGTATAAAAAAGAAAAATAGTATGCCATAAAAATTATTTGGATTGGAAATTGTAGAGTGAATTTTAGCTCCACTGTGAAACCTAAATAAGACATTAATTAGCATTAAATCCCCCAAACAGCTGCCAAGTTTGATTATTTAATACAAAATGACATTTTCCTGTCAATGCACACAGTAATCTCTATGTAGGTGAGATTGGATAAAAATTAAAATATGTTGATTATAGGCAAAAATGACATAAATAAATGAGTTGCTTGAGGGACACATTTTAACAATATTGAAACAGAAAGTTAAACTGGAAATTATGTGTAGATCTCTGGGTTAAACTCCCTGTTTTCTGGTCCCCTGCACAACCTTCACTATTTTTGACCCCAGAGTGAGAAAGCCAGTAGTTGTAATTCTATTTTGGCTTCCCACACTTAGAACCCTATGTTAATTTAATTTAACATCTTTTACTTTTCATTCACCCATATGTAATGCCAAGGTGCTGACGCTATTTAAAATGTTTACAAAGGGGTTAGGTTGTTTTCCCACGGTTATATAGTTGGTAGCTATTGGGGCCATTAAATAAATAGGGTGGAGAGAAAATAGGACTATGAAATACAGTATGTTTCTTCAGTTTTGAAAATACATCATCAAAAATTAACTTGCAAAATCACTAGTAGTTATGTGTCAGTTGTTAAATGTGAATAAATTATAATATATTAGGAGAAAATTTAAAGGGAATAAAGGAAAAGTCATGATGTACATATGAAAAGTCCATGGGAGGAGATCCAACAAATGGAATCATGATTTCCCAATCCTAAGACAAATTGCTTATACACATGTCAAACATGAAGAAAAAAGGATGAAATATATGGGAGGCTCAGACATGGCAAATGTGAGATAATAAAACCATATATACTTTTCATAATTCCTTCACATGGAATAATTATTCCATTTGTAAATAAACATAAATATTTCAATTTAATTGTTTTTTAAAAGCAAGGGTGAATTAAACTTTCCTTTGTTGCTTAGAATTGGAATTCTAGGTGATTCTGTGTCTTTATTTTAATAGAAACTCTCTCATTGATACAAACATTATTATAAAAGCACTTTAAGCATCTAGCTTAAAGTAAAAAATGTACATGTTTTCCAAGGCTCATCTTTTAAAAAATATTTAAAACACTGTGTCTAAATGTAATGTGGTATTCTGGACTGTACCCAAGAATGGAAAAAGGACATTCATGAAAAAATTGATGAAATTGTAATAAAGTCTTGAGTTTAGATAATGGTAATAAAATAATAATAATTTTAGTTTTGACAAGTCTACCTTGGGGACTTATTGTGAATCTATAGTTATTTCCCTATAATTGCATTAAATTAACATTTTATAAACCAGCAGGTCATGCCTTTTTGTAATACCACATTGCCATCTGATTTTTCCTACCCAAGTATTCTAAAATTTGTCATTATTTAGTATTTAATTTTCATATCATTTTCTTGTGATAAATAGACATAACTTAAAATTTGCCATTTTAAGAATTTTTAAGTGTATAATTCAGTGGCATTAGTACATTCACTTTGTTGTACAACCATTACCAAAGCTGACCTCTCAAACTTTTTCATCATCCCAAACATTATATATCTGTTAACTCTATACCAGTTAACATGGCTGCTTCTGACTTATTCTCAAAGACCTGGGACCTAAGTCAAATTCACTCTCTGTTTTTATGTAGCTAGATACTTAAAGTGCTTTTATAACAATGTTTTTCTGTGTCAATGAGAGAGGCTCTATTAAAATAAAGACACAGAATCACCTAGAATTCCAATTCTAAGCAACAAAGGAAAGTTTAATTCACCCTTGCTTTTAAAAAACAATGAAATAGAAATATTTATTTTTATTTACATATGGAATAATCATTCCATGCCAAGGAATTATGAAAAGTGTGTATGGTTTTATTATCTTACATTTGCCATGTCTGAGCCTCCCATATGTTTGGTCTTTTTTTCTTCATGTTTTACATGTGTATAAGCAATTTATCTTATGGTCGGAAAATCATGATTCCATTTGTTGGATCTCCCACAAATTCGCTAGGTATGTGACTCTTTAAGTGTCCAATAAATATGCAAAATTTTAATTCCTTTAAACCCCAAATAAGAGAACAAGACTCAATTTTTAAGGGTACTCTCAATTGTAAAACTTTATATGAATGATTATTACCACTTCCTTTTAATTTATTTTGCTTTTTCCAATATTTTTACAGATAAAAACTAAGTGCTCTGAAAGTTTTAAAACGTATTTGCAAATTTTTTTACATTCCTTCTATTAAAAGGTGAAATCTAATCCCTTAAAAATGGATTGACCTTAAAGATTCACTTGTAACAAAAAGAACATGGTAGAAGCTTCATTGTATGGATTCTAATTCTGTATCAATACAGGCAAAACAATCTCTGCCTGGTTCATAGGGGATATTTGTTTAGAACCCAGCTACCATGTTATGAGGGGCCAAATAGCCACATGGACAGGGGCACCATAGGTGGTTTGGCCCCAGTTCCAGGCCCAGCAGTTTCCAGCCTGGAGCTGACATCAGACATGGGAGAAAAACAGCCTTCATTAGACGTCAGCCCCTGCTGGGCCAGTCGAGTAGAGAGAAGTAAGCCTGTTGTCCAGGAATAGGAAGAAGGCTGAGAGGTTAGAGCCTAATCAATAAATAAAATGTGTGTGTGCCCGCATGCACGCAGTGGGTAGGGATCATCTCTACTTCTACATTTTCTTCAAACTTATTTTAACTAGAGTCTCTACTAATTGTAGCAAGAAGGAAACTCTTCCCTCTAATACCTGATCTTGCCTTCTATCTCTAGTTGGAAAGACCCCTTTAAGTTCAGCCCAGGTCTCCGTCTCACCATGAAGCTCTCAGGCGACTTCCTCTATGCTCCTTCCAGAGTGGTTCACTACAAGGCAACAGTGGGAAGGGTTCCAGAACTCTCTTCTCAGTGCAGAAAAAAATTCACTTTTTTGGGACCAAAATGAAAATGGATTTTTAGCCCCAGTGAAGAGACCTGCTAAGGACCATTCCTCCTCCTGAAGCTGCTACATGTTGTCTCTGTCTTTAGAGAACAGAGACTGTATGACTTGTCATAGTGTAGACTAGCTTTGGGAGAAACATCGGTGGATATTATTAGTATTATTAAGATTAGAATCTGAACTCTAGAAAACAATGTTGGGATAGATAATGGGAAAGGAAAATAATGCTTGACTCATTAGTGGGAACACTGTCTTTTGCTTATCCTCTAGCGTGGTCATTATTTGTCATTCAATGTACAATTTGACAAGAGTTTCAACAGAACTCCCGGAGTAAACTTGCTTAGTTGTATAGTTACTCATCAGTGAGGGTCTCTCTGCCTACGTCCATCTCCTTTTTCTATTGTATGTCCTTCATTTCCTCCTAAATACTGACACCCTAAGGGGAGGAGGATCCCAAGAATTCTGCTTTTCTCATGGATCAAATTATTCCTCATTACCTTTTCACAGATATGCCCAACAAATCAAGCTTTTTTCCTTTTAATTTTAGTATCATATTAAACGCCATTCCCTACTGAATATCATCATATGATATGAATAGTGCTGAGAGGGATTTTGAAAAATGCTTTCCCCTTAACTCATTTCACTCAATAAACACATATAAGGCTGGGTACAGTGGCTGGTGCCTGCAATCCAAGCACTTTGGGAGGTCAAAGCAGGAGGATTGTTTGAGGCCACGGGTTCAGAGATCAGCCCGAAAAACACAGAGAAACCTCTTCTCTACCAAGTTTAAAACTTTTATCTAGGCATGCTGGTGCACACCTTTACTCCCAGATATTAGGGAAGTTGAGCTGGGAGGGTTCCTTGAGCCCAGGAGTTTAAGATTGCGGTGAGCTACTCTGTCTTGGGTAACAGAAAGAGACCTTACCTCTTGAAAATGAGAAAAAAAAAAGCCAAAGAAACAAAAAGCACTATAGGCAGGATGCAATGGCTTACACCCCTATAATCCTAGCACTCTGAGAGGCTGAAACAGGTAGATTGCTTGAGCTCAGGAGTTCAAGAGTAGCCTGAGCAAGAGCAAGATTCTGTCTCTACTAGAAGTAGAAAATAAAAAACAAAATCAAAACCAAAACCTTAAATAAATAAATAAACAGATAAATAACTTTAGGCAAGAGGGTCTCTTGAGCCTAAGAGTTTGAGGTTTCTGTGAGCTGTGATGATGCCATGGCACTCTACAGAGGGTACAGAGTGAGACTCTGTCTCAAAAAACAGACAACAAAGCAAAACAAAACAAAATGAAAAGCACCACAAATAAAACCGTAAAGAAAAAACTAGACATTCACTGACAGGAATAGCAAGAGATGGACACATTGATTAATTTCACAACCAATTTTCATATTCTAGTCTCTTGTTTTTATCTCATTTTTTTTGTTTCATAATTTTCTTTATAGCCTGTCTTTTGTGAGTACTGAGGTAAACAAATTCAACTACAAAATTCACTGAGGAACAACTATGAACTTTTGACCCTATGCTAACATTAGTGCATTTGTAATTCATTTCAAAAATAATTCCCTACCAATTAAATATGGACAAATACAGTTAAAATTAGAAGTCTCCGTCACAAAAATCATACCTGTAAAACCTAGAAGATTATATTTTGGGGAGGATGTAAAGACATTAGACAATTATTTAGGCATACAAGTAAAATTGAGGAAATGCTCTCTAGAGAAATGCAATTGTCTCAGATTTGAATGGCTGCTAAAAATTTTGTGGGGGTTGGAGCAAGACTTACAACCCTTAGAGATATTGATGCACATTGTAATAATTGAAATTGCATTCAGTAAGGGAGTCTACACCCAACGCCGCCAGCTCAGGGAGACACTGTAGGTAGTTGGAATATATCCAGAAGACAGCTGCTTGGACACGCCAGAAAACACATTAAAAAGTTCCGGGATGAGTGTGAGCTGAGAGGGCGAGCTGAGTGAGTGAGAGCCACGCCAAGCTTGTGATGGCAGCGCCACCACTGACCCGCCTGTCCTCCAGGAGGCCGAGAGCTCAGAGTCCCCTGGGCCAGCACCACAGGAAGCCCTGGCCAGATCGCAGCGATCGCCTCTGTTGGCAGCGTCCCCAGGAGCCCCCAGCAACCAGGCGCTTGGGGACACATACCATAGATCATCATCATGACAGATCAACTCTCAGGAACCGGCCAGTGACAGATCGCTTTACCTGTTAATGAATCGTTCTCTAATAACAGGAAAACCGAGACTTGAACTTTGATGCTGAGTCAAAGGTCGTATCTGTCAATCTGTTTATCCCCAAACTACCTTTGTCCTTCACGGATCTGCTAGTGTTTCCTTAAATAAAAGATGGAGAAAATGCGCATCCATATTTGAAGTAGAGATTAACAGAGGAATTTTCTTTTTAATAAAGCCTAGAATTGGAAAGTCCCACATAGCCATCTAATACCCTAACCTAAGTATTGTCCAGCCATGTGTATATTAGATACATAAGAAAAAAGTGTCCTTTAAAATAATTTATCTTCTTTAGACTACTGACATGATAATTACCATAGATAATTTTGCTAAGTGGTCTGAGACCTGAAAGTATTCCCAGCCAGGAGGTGACTCATGAAAGTAGAATTTTTGATGAGCTTTAATTGGTTGCTGAGCTTAAGAAGTTATTTGAACTGAAGTTGAATAGGCAATTTCAAATATTTTAAATCCAAAATAACCATCAATACCCACAAGGTCACTGAGTGCATGAGCTCACTTAAAAGCTTGGAGAATTCCATCTGGATGCCAGTGCCCAGTGCCTGGTACCGAGAGCTCTTACCACCACAGTCACGGTCAGCCTCCTGCGTCCAGCTATGCAAAAGCACATTAGCTCTGCAGCTGCTCTCAGAGCACCAGGCTTTGTTCAGGTATAGACTAACTAGATTGAAGAGATGCAGGGAATAATGTTGGCTAAAGAAGTCAAAAGAAAAAGAAATCATTTCTTTTTTTGAGATAGAATGTTACTCTGTTGCCATGGTGTCATAGCTTATAGCAACCTCAAACTCTCATGCTCAGGCGATCCTCCTGCCACAACCTCCAGAATAGCTGAGATTACAGGTACCCACCACAACACCCAGCTAGTTTTTCTGTTTTTAGTGGAGATAGGGGCTCAGTCATGCTCAGGCTGGACTCAAACTCCTGAGTTCAAGCAATCCCCATACCTTGGCCTCCCAGAAAATTGGGATTACAGGTGTGAGCAATGTTTAGCCAGAAATCACACTTAGATACATGTCCAGAAAGGAGCCCTACTGGGAAGTTGAAGACATCAGTGCCTCTTCCCCTTAGGGGAGTCAGCTCAGCACTGCCTTGAACCCCACTTCCTCCTGCGAAGGGGTTTACTTGTAACATACACTCATTTCCACTACACCATGTGCAGAGATCTGCTTTAAACAGCCGTCCTTTTTTTATTACACAAATATGACTTTCTTTTATGTAGATTTTAATCCACAGATTGTGAAATTTATTTTAAATTTATGCAAAATAACGAAGCAATGTGGATTATATTTCAAGTGTAAAATAGGAAATTCTGAAATTTCCAAATTTGATTCATTCTTTCACTAAAATGCACAAGTAAATTTATTAATATCCACCTTTAGTATGGGTTGGAATGTTAGAATAATCACATCTTCTTCCTTCTGTATTATATCTTAGCAATGATTTGTGTCTGTCTTTTGCCAGTCTTAGCTGGTGTGCAAAGATGATGTAATACTTAGTAAAAATTGTTGGGTACATAATTATTTTGTGACCTGAATATACTATAAGTCAGGATGGCTTGTCCCCTACATTTGGAAAATCACAAATACTCTTCAAAATAGCCTAAAGTATACATCTTAAAATGCTGTCATTGGCTTCCTCCCTGCAAGCAGCAGTGTGGGCTGCTGAAAACATCCCAAGCGAAGGTGAGATTTGGATGGCCCTGACAGAGGATGCACAGTGAATGTTGTGGTTGGATGGAACTAAAACATTGACTGATGACCTATGGCTGGTATCTACTGGACTCAGACCTGCAAGGGTATCCAAGATCAAAAAGTAAAGGCAGCATAAGAAATGCCTTCACCCATTCTCTCTCTTGAGACAAGATGGTAAAAATTATTTGCAATCTTAGTTGGCCACCTGAGTAGTCAATTAGTCAGATGACTAATAAACTGAGATATTCAGTTTAAAAGAGCACTGGAAATTTTAACCTGGGCTCTCATATTTCTTTTATCAGAATATTAATAAAGGCATAAAAATGATTTTCTTTTAACAAAGCATGCACACACAGATACGCACACTGTACACACATTACTGAGAAGGAAATGTGTCTCAGAAGAGTTAAATTTCTGGTTGGTACACCTCAGAGCTGAGAGTTCAATTATCTACAATAGGCTTTGAAATCCCTGTCCTTTATTTTTACTGCACCATTATGGATCTAAATAATTATAACGGCCTCTTTCAGTTATTTTGTGCCTACTATGGCCAAAAGCCTTCTGTTTATGAGTGATCTATACAACAATTTTATGAGGCAGACGGTATGATTCTCATTTTGCACGTGAGAAAACTGATATTCATGGCCTCTGACTTGATCAATGTCTCCTTTGGAGCAGGAAGGGGCAGAACTGAAACACAGCTCAGCTATCCCATTGACTGCATCTTTCCTCTTGGGAAGTTAAACTCAGAGAACTTAACGTTTGGAAAATTTTCTCAAATTTTTCAAAATTTAAAATGATAGCATCATTACAAAGCAGCCTATAAGTTTATATTTTTTTTGTACCAACATTCAATAAAAGCAAATGAAAACTCTTGTCAGTGAAACTATTTTGCAATTCTGATCCCCTTTTGAAGCAAATTTCTATGAACCTTTTAAGAATGAATTGAAAGCAAAGAATATTTCTGGAAGGAAAAGCTCATGAATACTTGGTTTAGAGGGCCTTTGGTCATCACCTAAGGACCAGATCTGAAACCCATTAGCAGATCTCAGTACTGTGCAGTGTCCCGTCAGCCGTGAACTAGTTCAGAGTACATCAAGAGAAGATACTCACTGTGGAGAAGACTTTGGAATGAAAAAGTTCACCTTCAAAGAGGTGACATAATCTATAATCAATAAAGACAGAGCACAGCTGCTATTAGAGCCCCCTAACCTGAATGACGACAGGAATCACCTCTTTCATCTCAGATGATATGGGAGAAGAAACAGCCTGCATCAGCAAATTCACTAAGAGAAGTGCTAACAACTGTGAAAAAGGCAGTAAATCATTGTTTTAAAGACAGTTTTGAAATGAGGCTGAGTCTGTGGCATTGCCATATTCCAAATATGTGAAGAGAGCAACTGTTTTCAGTGCTAGGAACTTTTTATATGATGGTGACAGTGGAAATACAAAGAAAGGAACAGATGAAGGAAATATTTTTTAAAAATCACATTTTATGCCTGATAGGAAGTGAAGACTTAAAGAAAGACATGAGCAAAAATGTCCTCAAGGTTTTAATTTTGAAGGTCTAGAAACTGGTTACCAAAATCATAACACACATGCATCACAATTTTTCTGGGAGAAATGTGTTTATATTTATACCCACTGCATTGAAGTGTAAATGTTCTGTAGTTAGCTGAACATGTGTGAAAATTAAAAGAAAAGAGTTACAATAAAGGAAAAATGCCAATAAAATAAAATGAAAATAATGGAAGAAAATCAGTATAACTTATATATCACTAGGCTGAAAATATTTTGAATGCATCAGGGTGCTTTGATCATATACATACAGATTTTCTCCTTAATATAATATGCAATGCTCTATTTGTTATATTTTTACATATCACAAACACAACTTGTTCTAATAAAACTATTTTTAACATTTAACCTAATCAAAAATTTAATTTATTAAATTCTCTCAAAATGTAAATTTACAGTCACAAATTTTGCCTGATTTTTTAAAATGTCTCAAATATTTGTAATAATAAAACACATTTAGATACTTAAATTTAAATCTATTCTAAGCTACAATTCATTGGTTTAATTCATGTCATCATTTTTTTTCTAGTCAATTTCATTCTCTCTTAGAACTACAGCAATATTTACTATGATAGTTTCCAGGTAATCTTAAAAATACCCTTATCCTGATAAAAAGAAGACCCTTTCAGAGCGGATCACATTATTTGTATGAATTATTGGTCACCTGCTTCTTGTACGACATTCACCCTAAATATTTTACATCTAATTCATGTTCCATAGTTCTGAGAGCGTATATCACGTGTGGGATCATGAGAAGTGTAAAACTCATCTTTTCATTTAAGCTTTAGGCTATCACATCACATTGCCCCTCCTGCCCCACTAATCTTTTTTTCTTGGGCACAAACCATTTCCTTGTTATAATAATGCACTTACCTGGTTATTACCATTACTTTGAAATCACAGCAGCTTTACTGATACTACACATGTCCTCAGAGGTGAGGACTGACGTGGCACTTTGTCCAGCCCTTTAGGTCATTTAGGGCATGCAACATTTAGAAACATGGCGTGATTGAATGATCGATTTCAACAACTTGCAAAACTGGCTCCTGACTCAAGACTGGGAGAGAGCTTCCTTGCAGGGAGCCCCCAACCTCGGTGGAATAACAGTGTAACCTGCATCTGGGCACCAGGTGCAGTGCACTCCAGCTTCTGGGTTGGGTCTGCAGGTGCCAAGCTGGGGAGCACCTGCTTTGGGGATAATGAGTTTGTAGGAAGGTTTTCAGCTCCACAGACAATGGTGACCCCACTTCATTTTCAGGGTTTCCTCACTGTAGTGCTCCTTCCTCTGTTGGCAGCCACAAGAGAATGCGACATCTGGTAAAAGTTGAGAGTGCATCCAGGGATTGCATAAGATTATCCACATCACAAAATCCAGACGTTGGCCTGGATGTGGAGATAAGGGAACACTTCTGCACTGCTGGTGGGAATGCAAGCTAGTATGTTCCTTTTGGAAAGATGTTTGGAGAACACTTAGGGATCTAAACATAGACCTTCCATTCAATCCTTCTATTCCTCTAGTAGGTATATACCCAGAAGACCAAAAATAACTTTATAACAAAGATATTTGCAGCAGAATATCTGGTGCAGCCTAATTCATAATTGCTAAGTCATGGAAGAAGCCCAAGTGCCCGTCAACCCATGAATGGATTAATAAATTGTGGTCTATGTACACCATGGAATATTATGCAGCCTTAAAAAAGATGGAGACTTTACCTCTTTTTTGTTTACATGGATGGAGCTGGAACATATTCTTCTTAGCAAAATATCTCAAGAATGGAAGAAAAAGTATCCAATGTACTCAGCCCTAGATGAAACCAATTTATGAACACCCATACTCCCATATGAAAGTTATAACCCAACTACAGCCCAAGATGAAGGGGAAAGAGGAGTGGGAGGGGAGGGAAGGGGCAGGATGGGTGGAGAGAGGGTAATTGGTGGGACCACACCTATGGTGCATTTTATAAAGGTTCATGTTAAATCTACTAAGTGTGGAATATATATGTCTTAACACAGTAACTAAGAAAATGTGGTGAAGGCTATGTTAACCAGTTTGATGAAAATATTTCAAATTGTATATAAAACAGCACATAGTACCCCATAATTGCATTATTATAGCTATGATTTAACAGAAAAAAAAACTAAATAATAGAGCAACTTCCTGTGTTTAGTGGCCAATCAACACCAAATTGGGAGACACCAGGTTTATTACGGAATAGCACCCTCTGAAGACAAAATGAAGTGATGAATGGAGGGCCAGTCTGGAGGTCGTGCACTGAGGGCAAAAGGAAAGAACCCAGTGGGGCAAAATTCTAGAAAGGGGATGATCCAAACCTAAGTAACGGGGCTAGAATGAGATCTAGAGGAAAGTAAGAAGCAATTAGCTTTATACCCTGTTGTATAGAGCCTTGGGTATAGTGTTCCAGGGACAGGAGACTAACAAGGAGATACTCTTTTCTTTGAAAAATCTGCTAAGATTTTCTTTTAAGGTTATAGAACTTTAAAAGATTTCATAAGGTTAAAAAAAGATCTGGAAATTTTTTTTGTTTACTAAGTTTTTAAATAGAAAAAAGTAAAAAAAAAATGTTGCTAGGCAGAAGAGCTTGTTGAAGATAAAATGAAAGTACTTTCATAAAAGGCCAAGTTTTGGATTTACTTCTTTAATCAATCGTAATTGTTTGATCCAAAACAGTTGCAGAAAAAAGGTACCACACAGCAGGTCTGAAATCTGGGTTAGAAGCAGAATGGATCATTAAAGCCCACAGGTTGCAAATGGTAGGCCCCTCTCCAGCCGCCTGACTGCCTCCAGTTGAAACACGGGCAGTGCGTCTTTGCTTATCGCGATATATTAACAACTTTACTATTGAAACCTGATTTTAATCAGATTCTCCCAGGTGAAGACATTAACACCAACAGTTATTCAGTTCCCTGAAATGCTTCTGATTGGGTTAATTGCACTGGGTTTTAATGTTAATTTTAACAGGCAAAGCTAATCCCCAAGGAAACTTTGAATTCTTTTTCAGCTCTCTGATTCTAAGAAAAGTTGAAAAGATCAAAATGGTGAATTTACTTTCTAAATCCATTCCATTAAGTTAATTACTACAGAAATTTGACTCAACAAATGATGTATAGCTCCTACTGTAATAAATGTCATGCCATAAAAATCATGACATAAAATCGTTTTTTGCTTTTTGTTTTTTTTTTACACTTTTAAGACGGGGTCTGCCATCCGGGTTGGAGTGCATTAACATAGAGGTCACTGCAGCCTTGAACTCTTGGAGGTAAGGGACATCTTCCTCCCTCAGCTTCCCAAGTAGCTGGGACTCCAGACACAGGCCATCCTGCCCTAGTACTTAAAAAAAAATTTTTTTTATAGAGGCAGAGTCTGGCTATGTTGCCCAGGGTGATTTAGAATTCCTGAACTCAAGTTGTTCTCCTGCTTTGGCCTCCCAAAGTACTGGGATTACCAGTGTGAGCCACTAAACCCACTGAGATGAAATAATTCTATATGTGTCAGTTTAGTCAGAAAAAGTGCTTCAGATCCCTAATAGCACTTTTCTGTAGAGCTGTCCAGCTGATGGTAGGTACTCTAGCCTATTTGTTTAATGAACAAGAGTCTGCAAACACAATTATGTCTGCTAGTCTTCTGCAATGCACAGTAGCTTTATGGTTTCCAGCCTCTCATTTCTGTGTGTGTGTGTAGTTTATAAATAATACAGAAACAATTGAGGTGTACAAGAGTTTCTGGCAATGACATTTTACATTAATTTGAACATTCTGTGTTAGCTAAATTAATAATAACATTTTCTAGGCAAGGAAAGTGTGACCTCTTACTGGAACTTTCCCCTGATGTTGTAAGATACTATGGGAAACTAAAACAATGAACATAATTAATTTTCCTATCTTCCTCTTTCATAAACACAGTTCTGCTTCAGCCAAGTTAGTCATTTTTAAGTAACTTTCAAGATAAATAATTTAAACCACAGCTATCCTGCTTAGAGCTGCTTTACAGACTTGTGTAAGAAAAAAATTTCTAGAAATACACGCCACCTTGAAGAGAATATGCTAGCCTTGTTTATTCACCTTCTATACAATTGTATGTGGGTTTAAACTTGAATATTTGCAGGAGGAAAACAAGCATCTTCAGCAGATTTAATAAATCTAGGTTTTGTTTTTTTTTTGAGATGGATCCTCAAGCTATCCCCCTGGGTAGAGTGCCATGGCATCACAACTCAGAGCAACCTCCAACTCCTGGGCTCAAGCGAGTCTCCTGCCTCCGCCTCCCAAGTAGCTGGGACCACAGGCGCCCGCCACAACGCCCGGCCATTTTTTGGTTGCAGCCATCATTGTTGTTTGGCGGGC
>CAUYQV010065557.1:0-24567 GCA_963574575.1 Galagoides demidoff | reverse complement strand
TATATACAGATTTATACAGTTTTCCAGTTTTGTGCCTGGCCGGAGGGTGCAGTGGCACGCCAGCAGGGGTAGGAGGTCCAGTTTTTAGGGGGTTTCTCCCATGAGATAGAGTGGGAGGAAGTTTGAACTCTGCTCGCTTGTTTGCATGGAGTAAACTGCGAGCCCGTGTTGTGGGGGAGGGGACTCCCGTCCGCTTGGTGGTGGTTTCTGTACCTTTTGGTTGTCTTTTTGGGGTCGCAGCTCGCCTCAGGAAGGTTGAAGTGTGTTCCTCAATCTTCTCCCTTGGCTCTGCTCCAAACCATCAGCTAAGTAGCTGAACTTCAGTCCTTTCAGCCTCCTTCTGGACGAGAGCTTCTGTAAAAAGCTGGCTGCAGTCCGCCATCTTGGCTCTGCCCCCCCCAACCATTTTTTTTAAAATGGAGATTTTACATCTTTTACATTTACCTGGATGAAGTTGAAATACATTCTTCTTAGTAAAGTATCACAAGAATGGAAAAATAAATATTCAATGTACTCCATACTAATATGAAATCAATATATAAACCACTACATGCTCTTAAGAACAATAAAACACTAATATAGTCCAGTTTGGGGGAAGAGGGAAATAGAAGGAGGGAGGAGTGCATGTCTGGCAGGAGAGAGGTCATGAGGTGAGTTCTCACCTAATGGGCATATTGTGAGTGTGTATAATATGCCTCCTGTGTGAGGGGCTTGTCTACAAATGGAACTTTACCCTGGAAGTGAGAAAAATGTAACCTAAAAATTGTACACTCACATTAATTTGAAAAAATTAAAAAATGCTCAAAAAAAGAAACAAAAGGAAATTAAAAAAAAAAAAATACTGGTTGGTGGGACCACACCTACATTTTACAAAGAAGACATGTGAAATTTACCAGGTGTAGAATGTAAATGTCTAAACACAATAACTAAGAAAATGCCATGAAAACTATGTTGACCAGTTTGATGAAAGCATTTCAAATTGTATGTAAAACCAGCACATTGTACCCCATGATTGTATTAATATACACAGCTATGATTTAATAAAAAAAATTGCTTAATCCTGATATATATTTATGTATATTATTGATTTTCTAGGACTGCTGTAACAAGGTGACAGAAACTGATTACTTAAATAAGTAAAATTTATTCTCTCACAGTTCTAGAAGCTATAGCTCCTCCAGTCAAGGTGTCAGCAGAGTGGATTCTTTCTGAGGGGTGTAAGGGAGAGTTCCATGTCTACCTCCTAGCTTCTGGTGATTTGCTACCAATTTTTGACATTCTTTTGCTTGTAGATATCCAATTTTATCTTCACATGGCATTCACCCTATATGTCTGTCTGTATCCATATTTCCTCTTTTGATGAACATGCCAGTCATATTGAATTAGGAGCCCACCCCACTGTAGTGTGGCTTCATCTTAACTACCTGCAATAGCCTCATATGCAATGACTTTATTTCCAAAGAAGTTCACATTCTGAGGTACTGAAGATTATGCCTTCAATATATAAGTTTTAGGGGGAAACAATTCATCCCGTAACTGTATATTTCAAATATACAAAAAACACATAGTTTATGTATATGTAAGTGTATGGTGAAAATCTGAAATATCATAGAAATGTTATACACTGATTCAGGGACAGTAATTAGCTCCAGAAAAATGAGGAAGATAAGAAGAAAATTTGAGTAACTTTAAGTTTTAAAAATATACAGCCAATATAGCAAAATCAGTATTAAGTTCAAGTAGTAGGTCATATTACATTCCAACTTTTCTAAGTATTTGATATTTTCTATCTATCTGTGAGTCATTCATTCATTCCCTGGGAAGAAGCTACAATGAGACTGACTCACTAAGTTCAACAAAACAGGTTTTTCTCCAACAATTAGAGTGTGTCTTTGTTTTCCCATCTGAAAATAAAATAAAATAGCTAGTTTTCTTTTAGTGGACCTTTAATCTATAAAAACATATATCTTTAAAAGTATAAAGATAAAGTAAAAGTATATACCCACTCAATAGGTATGATGAGAGATAAGAGAGAGAGAGATCATGAGAGATTATAAAATCTATTTTTCTTCTTTCCTCCCACCCTTCTTTTCCTTTTTAAAAAATCTTTCTCGGCTGTGCGCCTGTGGCTCAAGCAGCTAAGGAGCCAGCCACATACACCTAAGGTGGCGGGTTCGAATCCCCAGCCCGGGCCCGCCAAAACAACAATGATGGCTGCAACCAAAAAATGGCCAGGCGTTGTGCTGGGCACCTGTAGTCCCAGCTACTTGGGAGGCTGAGGCAGGAGACTCGCTTAAGCCCTGGAGTTGGAGGTTGCTGTGAGCTGTGATGCCATGGCACTCTACCCAGGGGGACAGCTTGAGGCTCCATCTCAAAAAAAATTTTTTTTTTCTTTGTGGGGTTCACTACATTTAAATACCATTTGTGAATTTCTTTTCTACCCAATACTGCAGCAGGATCTGCAACAGGTGAAGACAGGAACAATTTCTAATTCTGCATTTTATACTCACTCCATGACCTACTATCTTTGAGTGGAAAAGGGGCAAAAACATACAAGATCCTTAAAGAAAACATTAAGGGGATACAGATATTTTTGATACATGGTTGAGTCAGGGCTGTGACTCATCCAAATAATATTCATCGTACCCATTAGATTGGGTTTTGCCTTTCTCCTTCACCCCAACACCCCTGCTTGATTTCCAATGACTTTTACTTTCCTCTGAGTACCTGTGTGCCTACTGGTTAGTTACGGTTTATCAGATGGTGTTTGTTTTTCCATTCTTGAGACACTTTGCTTAGGCTAATAATCTCCGGTTCCTTCCAAATTGCTGCAAAGAGTATTAATTTGTCCTTGTTAGGGCTGAATAGTACTCTATGGCATAAATAGACCACATTTTTTAAATCCACTCATGAATTGATGGACACTTGGGTTGATTCTGCATCTTTACTATTGTGAATTGTGCCACAATAGACATTCAAGTGCAGGTATCCTTTTAATAAAATGACTTCTTTTCCTTTGGGTAGATACCTAATGGTAGGATTACTTGCTTAAATGGTAGGTCTATTTTTAATTCTTTGCCAGATCTTTAAAATATATTTTTCTTCTTTCCTCCTGCCCTTCTTTTCCTTTTTAAAAATTTTTCTTCAGATTTTTGGGGTTCACTATATTTAAATACCATTTGTGAATTTCTTTTCTACCCAATACTGACTAGAAATATTTACAAGAATTAAGAAGAGATCTGTGAGCTAAAGGATTTCACAGTATTTCCTCACTTCATCAACCACTGTTAATCGCTTGCTTTTAGGCAAATCTCTTTACCTTTATGTTTTTCATCTGGCAAATGAGAGATTTGGGTTTGACAGTCTCAGATCTAAATGTATGTAGAAGAACAAAGGTGACTGATGGGGCAAGCTATCAACACTGTTCCTAATTTATGGAAATGTAAAAATTTCTATTATATATCTGTCTGTGTTCAATTTTGTGATTGATGAACTTTTTCTCAGAGTTGAATACACCTGTTTATTCTGGCATCATGTACACAATCTATGTAGTCATGAAGTCCTCAATATAACATTTTCTATACATCCAGACCTTCTTGGCAATGATAACACTCATTTTCCAGGAAAGAAAAATAAATTCAGGTGCTAGCTGCAACTCTCATCCATGAGCATTGAGTATGTTTTCTCCCTGAGCTGAACTTGATACATTCTTGGCCCCTTAACAAATACCTGCAAGAAATCCAACCACACCAAACATATTTTCTATTTTACAGATGTTTTTGTGGGGTCACAGGGAATAATCAGGTTGGGCAACACACAGCATTTTATTTGAATACTTCCAATAGAACCATCCCTTCTTAACTCTGTCCTTTGAGCTTCCAACCACTGGCTCTCTCTCCTTCCCAAATGCTGCCTCAAACAATGATCAGTTAATTCCTTCTCCTTGGTCTTCCTTTCTATGGAGTAGTTTCTTTCTTCATTCAGAACTTTGGGCCATGGAGACTCACTCTTCCTTCAATATATCCTAATTCGAGTATCTTCTCAATGAAGCTGATTTATGCCTACAAGAGAATTCTTCTAATTACAAAGATTAATTTTTCCACTTCTAGGTATTTGCAAGCAAAGAACCCTTGCCTACTGGATGCTGAATTTAATGTGGAAAGCAGCACGCTTGGCTATAGGTTTTAGCTATGTACAAAGACTTGGACTCTTGTCTTCTGGAATTGTGCCCTTCATCCCCAATACATCATGTGCAGCAGACCATCCAGGCTACCTCCCTGGCACCAAGATCATTAACTGACACCAAGGTTGCTTTGCACCCAGCCCCCTAAGTCCATCAGAAATTTACTCAAAAAGGTGGCTTTTTTATTCCAACCAAATTCAATTGGAAAAATCTACTTAATTAGAAGGAAAAATTGGAAAGTGGTTAACATTGTGCAAGTACAATTTTCTCAGATGATTAGACACTTTTTTTCTTTTGAAATGAATAAATAAAAGGGAGAGAGAAGCAGAATAATGATGGTACAGTTTTTACTTTTTAAAGTTTGAATAAAATTAGCATAATTTCCCTTTTATTAAGCTACAGTAGATAGAAAGCACATTATAGACACTGTAGGTGGAGATGTGGGTGGACACATAGGAGGGGAAATGAGAGAGCATTGAAAATACAGCTGAAATAATGAGCATGTAAAATGAAGAACAGCAGCAAGAATCAGGCTGAAGGATGTAAAGATCCCTGCTTTGATCATAGACAAAGGGTATGTAATGCAGAAAATAAGAGGGAACCATTCAGCTGAGCTGGGAGACTGGGACAGCCAAGGCTAATGAAGCTGGGCATAGACAGCAAGAGAACAGGGAATGTTTCGCCACTGACTTAGGGTCAAAATTTTATATTTTATGCTTTAGTTAGAGGAACCAAAACAATATCATTCACAAAAATATCTAGTTTTATCCTCACTAACCCTGGTGGTTATAGAACTACATATCTCAGCTATACAACTTGCTTCCATTTGATTTAGTGCAAGCTTGCTGGAATACAGATCACTGAGTTTGATGTTCATTCTGTTCACCTTCCTCAAGCATGTACAACACAATCCTCCACACACATCCTACATGTCCCATTCATTTTATAAAAAGGAAATGAAGGCTGCTTAAGTCTATTTTTTTTTAATCTTAGGGCCTTGAAAGGAAAACAAACAAATCTCCATATGTGATTTTTATGGAAAGTACTCTGCTGCTGGACATACAGCAGAGAATAAATGAAGAAATTAACAGGATTGATGCAATTGATCTAAATTTTCAAAGACATTTACATATTTATAGATAAATTTGAATTTGGGATTTCCTAGACTTAGCTGTGCTAGGCATACTACTTTGATGATACTGTATTTTCAGCTACAAGTATGGGAAACCCAATGAGTTGTCTATACAATATTTTCTCTCCCCAAAGCCTAGGCCCTAGGCAGTTAGATGACAAAGTCTCAGCTCCAAAATAAGTACTGGGTTATCAACCTTTCAGCTTATTCTCTGGACCTCCAAGGCAGTGGCCTCACTCTCTAACCTCTCTCTTAGCTCAGGATCTCCTTTTTACCACCCTCCACCCAGATTCTCTCATTTCCTACTTTTACCCTTCCTGATATTCTCTTCTGCCTTCTTTTTATCATGGTTTCCTTTCATGGCTATTGAGAGAATTTTGTTTTCCCAGTAAATATGGATCCCAAATTTTCATCTGTGGTATTGGATCTTCCTTCCACAAGCATTATTCTCCAGAAACGTATGTAATAGTCTGATGTCCCCCAGAGACTTTCCTCTTGAAGAAGAGGAACCTTCTGTATACATTAGGATTAGGATTAATATCTCTGTCTACCCTAGTCAAGAAAAAAACAATAAAAAGTGAAATTTTCCCTTGAAGTGAATCTGTACATCCTGTTTGAAAGTTTCCTTCCCATAATGTATAATCTTACTCTGGGCTTCCATACAAAAATACCTTAAACTGGGTAATTTATAAACAAGAAAAATTTATTCCTTTTAGTTCTGGAGGCTAGGTAGTTCAAGACTAAGGCACCAGCTTATTCAGTGTCTAGTGAGGGCCTACTCCTCAAAGATAGTACTTTCTATGTGTCCACACATGGCAAAAAGGATATATAAGTTCCCTCAGGCCTCTTTTATAAGAGCACTAAAAGACTTAATCACTTCCCAAAGGCACCACTTTTTAACACTATTTATTGGGGATTAGGTATCAACACATAAGTTTTTGGAGAACCTAAACATTCAGATCATACCAATATCTTAGAGCTTGCAGATACCAACCTGCTCCATGTAGCCCATCCCCTCACTGTCCTCTCTGGAGGAATTCTGGAGGTGCTTAAAATGAATCACCTGATACTGTGCTTCTCTCAAACACCTTATCTAATTAAGCTTCCCTTCCACTTACTTTTTTGTGTGTCAACATATTATTTGTTTCTTTCATAGGACTTACTGCCCTTGAAGTCATTGTATGTATTTTTCAACTTTCTTGTATTTAAATTTCATTTGAGTTCCATCAGGGCAATGACTATGTATCTCATGAGTTTTGTGTCATTTCCAATAACTAACAGGTTCTGGCACATAGTTGATATTAAAAAAATAAATAAATAGTTAATGTTGAATGAGTAAATAATCCAGTTTTATATGAGCTAGGTGATCAGCGTTCTGCCACTCCTTGGTAGCTCTCCATTAACAACTTATCTGTACATGTGGCCTAGAAACATAAAAAGCCACCAGGGTTCAGGATGCTGGCTAAGCTGAGAGGTTGTTTTGGCTGGGGGTAGGAAATTTGCCCCATCCTACCTGGTAAACTGAATCATTGATGCCCATTCTTCACCCTTCCTATCCTTATCTTTTCTGTGGCCTTTAATTTTACACTCAGTCTTATCTTGTTTTGGCCAATGTGGGAAGTCATGAGCCTGTTTCTTTTTCCTCTATCTACTTTTCAGATATTTTTATGACATATTTTGAACAATGTAGTTAGGGCACCGACCACATACACTGGGGCTGGTGGGTTCAACCCCGACCTGGGCTAAACAACAGTGACAACTGCAACAAAAATAAAGCTGGGTGTTGTGGTGGGCACCTTTAGTCCCAGCTACTTGGGAAACTGAGGGAAGAGAATCACTTAAACCCAAGAGTTTGAGGTTGCTGTGAGCTGTGATGCCACAGCACTATACTCAGCATAACATAGTGAGACTCTGTCTCAACAAGAAAAAGAAAGAAAGAAAGAGAAACAATAAGTTAAGGAGGGACAAGATGGCTGACTAGAGGCAGCTTTCCCTATAAACTACTGTTCAGAAGGAAAAAAGTTGGACTGTAGTGAACTTGGAGAAGTCGAAATTGGGGAGTTGAGCACAAGGTTAAGAAATCCAGGTGCACATCATCCCCACTGATACAAGCTGCGAGGCCAAGAAAGAGAACAAGGGATAACACAGACAAAGTATGGAGCAACTAGAGTGAAGACACCTGTTGCCAAGGGCATGGGAGACCCCTCCCCCAAATAAGAATCCCACCAAGGGCTTTCTGCCAGCAAACAGGGAACAAAGAACTTCACACCTCACCCCAGGAGAGAGAGCATGAGGTCCTGGTTCTCCAGTACCTGGGAACTTCCACCTCTGACTCCAGTCCCCATCCTACATAGTGCAAAAATGAACAAATTTTCTCACTGTAGTTCTAAGCTCACATCCCAGCCTTCTCCCCTTTGGTTGCCTGCGTGACCCCCTGCAGAGGCCAGGGGGGTTGGTGAATTCTCTGAAAACATTGTGTGGGCCACTACGCCCAGCCAATCCTGCTAGAGCAAAAATAATGGTGCTGCAGTTTTAACTTTAGTGTGAAGAGGTGTGGTCTTTTCCTGGCTCTCATTCCTGCTACAGGAGACCTTTATCTAGCCTTTGGAGAACCCTTTCCTGGTGCTTATTCCCAGAAACCCCTAGAGACCCTTGGCTTCACTTCTTACAACTTGGAGTAAAGGCCTAGCCTTGGGCAACTGGCATTGGGAAGGTCCAGCAACTAGACCCCCTCATCAGCCATGGGTGATGCCTGCACTTTTATCTAGACCACAGCCAGGACTTCAGGGAGGTGAAAAACTGTAGCTTCTTGTTTGAGTATGTGTTGTTCATGCTGCCTGAGCAAGTTTGACTGGAACTCTGGGCAGAACTGTCTGTGGATTCTTGTTCTCCATACACCACTAGCTGGGGCTGTAGGTTCACTGCCTTCTTGACTTTGTTTGTGGAGGGGGAGATGGAGCAGTGAGGGGCAGAATCATTGGATCTGTCCTTGGATTACCCTCCTCCAGCTGTCACCGGCAGGGAGAGAAGCCACCGTTGCTCAAATATTTGAGCAACAGAGGCTCCAACAAAATATTGTGGCTTCTTCTAATTGGGTAGTCTAATTAGACAGGCTGGTACCAGGACAGAATCAGGTTGTGCTATCCCAGCAAGCTAGCCCTCAGAGACTCTCACTACAGCCCTGAAAGGGAGATTTGTAAGACTGAAGAGAAAGGCCACAAGTATAAGTTCCAGCTCATTGACAGAGAGGCGGTTAGCTCCATTTCCTGGGGACTCCAGATCTGGTCTCACCTCACCAATTTTAGTTGCCAAATAGGTCTATACAGTGTTTCCTAAGGTTCCCCAATTAGATTATCTCTTAATAACTATTCAGGGACAACCTAATATTGCAACTAAAACAGTATAATTAACATATTTTTAATTTTTTTTAAAACAGACCATGCATCTATTTTTTATTTTTTTATTTTTATTTTATTTATTTATTTATTTGGCCAGGGCTGGGTTTGAACCCACCACCTCTGGCATATGGGGCTGGCACCTTACTCCTTGAGCCACAGGTGCCAGCCTACATATTTTTTTAAAACTGAAAATACTCTTGGGGAGGAGCCAGGAGAAGAATCCTGGAAACATAAAAAAAATCAGAGCAGATAAACTCTTCTAAGACATTAGAAGTAGTATTATAGCAGAAAATACCATACATACAGAAATCACTGAAATGTCAGAAAGAGATTCAGAATATGGATGGCAAATAAGATCACTGGAATTGAGGAAAAGATGGAAACAGAAATCAAGAATGTAGTCAAAAATTTATCTCAAGAAATTAGTGGATTTAAAAATAAAGTCACCAAGGATATGGATATAATGAGGAGAGATACAAGAAAGCTTAAGGAATTGAAAGAGGCATTTGAGGATCTTTTAAACACAATAGAGATTCTGAGTAATAGAGTAAAACATGCAGAAAAAAGAATTTCAGAAGTTAAAGACAAGACTTTTGAATTATCCCAAGCATTCAAAAAGGAAGAAAAAAGGAGAAGAACAAGAACAGAATATTCCCTGAGAGAGTTAAGAGATTATTCTAAAAGATCAAACATCAAAATAATAAGGATTCCTGAAGTCAGAGAATGATTCTAATGGCACTGATGTTCTACTTCAAGACATCATGATGGAGAATTTCTCAAATGTTGTGAGAGATGTAAAAACTCAGATAATAGGTAGTTTCAGAATTCCAGCACAACTCAATCCAAACCAAACATCTTCTAGACACATTGTACTTAACTTTGCCAAAGTCAATATGAAAGAAAAAATACTATAAGCAGCCAGGTGTAAGAAAAGTCTCAACTACAAAGGGAAAAATATCAGGATGACCACAAATCTTTCAGTTCAAACTTTTCAAGCCAGAAAAGGAAACTTTTCATCAACCTTTAACCCCCTCAAACAAAACAATTTTCAGCCCAGGATCCTGTATTTTGCTAAATTGAGTTTCACTTGTGATAGAGAAATCAAATACTTTACTGACATGCTATTATTGAGGAAATTTGCCACAATTACACCACCTATACAAGAAGTACTAAGAAGTACTTTCTTCATAATGACCAGCACAATGGTCCATCACCAAAGTAAACACACCCAGAAATCAAATAACAAAGCCTAGCTTCCACAGTGGCACAGGGATAAAAATAAGCTCTAGACCTCTGAAAAACAAGATGACAAAAGCCCCACCATACTTATTGATTCTCTTAATAAATGTGAATGGATTGAATTTCCCTCTAAAGAAGCACAAGCTAGTTGACTGGATTCAAAAGCTCAAGCCCAATATCTGCTATCTCTCCAAGAAACATAACTAACCTCATAGGATAAAACAACACAGGGTGAAGGTATAGAATACAATAATCCAGACAAATGTAAATCAGGCAAAAACAGAAGTTGCACATAAAACTGTATTTAACCTAACAAAAATAAGGAAAGAAAAAGGATGGATGCTACATACTGGTAAAGGGAATACAACATGAAAAGATTTCGATAATTAACATTTATGCACACAACCTAAATGTGCCTCAATATAGAAAACAAATGCTGAAGGATTTGAACAATATGATATCTTCCTGTACCATAATAGTTGGGGATTTTAACACTCCTTTGACAGTACTATACAGGTCCTCCAACCAGAACCAAAACAGAGAAATGATAGACTTGAACAAAACCCTACAACAAATGGATTTAACAGACATATATACAGAATATTTTATCCTAAAAACTACTGAATACACATTCTTCTATTCAGTCCATGGATTATCCTTCAAAATTGATCTTGTCTGAGAACACAATTCTAAACTCAACAAATTTAAAAGAATAGAAATAATTTCCTGTATCCTCTCAGACTATCATGGTATAGAAGTTGAACTCAACAACAGAAATGTTCATACACAAGTAAAGTCATGGAAACTAAATTACCCTATGTTGAGAAAACGAGAGCTGGGTCAAAGATGAGACTAAGAACAAAATAATTAGATTTCTGGAACAAAACAATAAGGAAACCATAACCTACCAAAACCTGTGGGATACTACAAAGCCAATCCTGAGAGAAAAATTTATAGCATTAGATGCCTTCATCTGGAAAACAAAGAGAGCAATTCAGCAACCTAATGGGTCCATCAGAATTGAGTGGGACATGTAAAGCAACTGGAAAAAGAAAAAACAATTCAACCCCAAATCCAACAGAAGAAAAAAAAATAACCAAAATTAAAGCAGAAGTAAATGAAACTGAAAACACTAGAATCATTCAGATCATCAAAAGAAAATATTGGTTCTTTGAAAATATTAATAAAATTAATAAGCCCTTGGCCAGACTAACCAGAAACAGAAAAGTAAGATCTCTAATAACTCCAATAAGAAACATAAGGGGAAAACAACAACAAATACCACAGAAATACAAATATTCTCAATGACTACTACAAAAGCTCTATGCACAGAAATATGAAAAGGGATTCCAATACCTGGATTCATATCACCTTTATAAACTCAATGAGAAAAAATTAGAAATTTCAAATAGACCAACATAAAGCACTGATATTGCATCAATACAAATCTTCCTAAAAGGAAAAACCCTGGAATAGATGATTTCACACCAGAATTCTACCATACCTTCAAAAAGGAAGTAGTACCTATGTTGCATAACCTATTCCAAAACATAGACAAGGAATGAATCCTCCCCAACAAGTTCTACAAAGCAAACATTACCCTGATCCCAAAGGCAACAAAAAAGAAAATTATAGGCCAATATCATTAATGAATATCAATTCAAAAATGTTCAGTAAGATCCTAGTAAACAGAATACAGTGACATATTAAAAAAGTTATACATCATGATCAAGTAAGTTTTATCCCAGGGATGTAAGTTTGGTTCAACATACATAAATCCATAAATGTAATTCACCACATAAATAAAATTGAAACATAATATGATTCTCTCAATTGATGAAGAAAAGGCTTTTGACAGTATTTGTTATCCTTTTCTGATAAAAACACTTAAAATAGGGTTAGGTGGAACATTTCTTAAACTGATAGAGGCCATTTACAATAAACCTACAGCCAATATAATGAATGGAGTAAAATGGAAAGCATTTCCACTCAGAACTGAAACTAGACAATGATGCTGACTATGACCACTGCTATTCAACATAGTGCTGAAAGTCCTAGACATTATAGTCAGGCAAGAGAAGGATATCAAGGGTATTCAAATGGGGATGGAGAAGGTCAAACTCTCACTCTGTGCAAATGTCATGATCTTATACCTGGAAAACCCCAGGGATTTAATGACAATGTTCTTAGAAATTATCAAGGAATATAGTAGTTAGTCTTAGGATACAAAATGCCCACAAATCAGTAGCCTTTATATATGCCAATAACAATCAAGCTGAAAATAAAATCAAAGACACAACATCTTTTACCATAGCTCCATAGAAGACAAAATACCTGTGAATGTACCTAAACAAAGGACATGAAAGATTTTTACAAAGACAACTATGTAATCCTGAGGAAAGAAATAGCAGAAGATGTTAACAAATGGAAGAACATACCATGCTCATGGCTGGAAAGAATCAACATTGTGAAAATGTCCATACTATCCAAAGCAATCTACAGATTTAATGCAATACCCATTAAAGCACCAATACCATTATATGAAGTACTTTTAAAATTAGCACTTCAGAGGAGAGGGGGCAAGATGGCCTACTGGAGCCAGCTTCCCATGGAGGCTTTTGTCCAGAAAGAGTTAAAAGACAGAAGTTTTTCAAGTAAGCTGATGGTTCAGAGCTGAGCCAAGAGAAAAGATTGAAGAGTGCACATCACCCCTACCGAGGTGACAAGCAACCCAAAGGAAACAAACAATAGGTACAAAACTCACCACCAAGTGAATGGGAATCCCCTCCCCCATGAGAACAGGTCCCAGTGAACTTTCTACAAATAAGCAAGCAGAGTTCAGATCTCCTCTTATTTTATCCCATGGGAGAGAGATGCTAAAAACCAGAATTCCTTTCCCAGAGACAACCCACCCAGATGCCTCAGCATTCTCCCACCAGACATAAAACTGAACATACATTCTACCCACAATTCTGAACTCCCAGCACTTCTCTCCACCCCCACCCTGAGGTCTGGAAGCCTGCCTCCCGCAGACCCCAGATTCCTGGGCAATTTATTGATATCTGAGATTTCAACCCAGAGTCCTGATTCACTAGGATTTGACAGTGACCAGCTGACTATAAGACAGAGCCACCTAGCCCCACAACACCAAGCAGGAACCAAGACTTTTAGGCTGTAGTACTATATAGGTCCTTTGCTTAACTGTAGGGAAAAACCCTCAGTCACCAGTCCCAGCTCTTTGGCAAAGCACTTGTTAATTACAAATCCAGGAACCCTCAATCCAATTTTGTCTTAACCCACTCATCTACCCAAACAGAGAAAAATAATCATGTGGCGGAATCAGCGGAAAAAATCTGGCAACATAAATAATCAGAGCAGATAAACTCTCCCAAGGAATGACAAAAATGACACATCAGAAGATCTCATTCATAAACAACTGGCCAAGATGTCAGAAATCAAGTTTAGAATTTATATGGCAAATAAGAGTAACAGAATGGAAGTAAAGTTGGAATTAGAAATTCTAGGAATAATTCAAAACTTGTCCCAAGAATACAATGAATTCAAAGACAAACTCACAAAAGATTTTGACACATTGAGAAAAGAATTTGCAGCCCTCCAAGATATGAGAAATACAGTAGACTCCCTCAGTAACAGAATGGAGCAGGCAGAAGAAAGGATTTCTGACATTGAAAACAAAGCTTTTGAGCACTTCCAAAGGCTGAATGAGGAAGAGAAGTGGAAAGCTCTCAGAGAGCTGTGGGACAACTACAAAAAAGCAAACATTTGCCCTGTAGGAATTCCAGAAGATGATGAGGTTGTTCCAAAAGGCTAAGATGCTCTACTTCAAGAGATAATTGAGGAAAACTTCCCAAACATGGCAAGGGACACTGGAATTCAGATAGCAAGACAGTTTCAGAACCTGAGCATGACTCAATCTAAATAAAGCATCTCCCAGACTCATTATAATTAACTTTGCCAAAGTTAATATGAAGGAGAAAATTCTGCAAGCAGCCAGATGTAAGAAAACCATAACCTACAAGAGGAAAAATATCTGAATGACTGCATATCTCTCTGCTGAAAATTTTCAAGCCAGAAGAGGATGGTCATCAAATCAAAATTCAACTTCCTAGGGCGGTGCCTGTGGCTCAAAGGAGTAGGGTGCCAGCCCCATATGCCAGAGGTGGTGGATTCAAACCCAGCCCCAGCTGGAAAAAAAAAACTGCAAAATTTAACCTCCTAAAACAAAACAACTTTCAACCCAGGATCCTGTATCCAGCTAACCTTAGATTCATTTATGATGGAGAAATTAAATACCTTAATAACATCCACATGTTGAGGAAATTTGACATAACTAAACCAGCTCTCCAGGATATTCTCAGACCCATCTTCCATAATGACCAGCCCAATGCTCTGCCACCAAAGTAAACTCACTCAGAACATTTTGATAAAATCCCAACACCACAGTGGCAAAAGGATTAAAAATGTCCACTGGACTTTCCAAAAACTCAATACACAAAATACCACCAGGCTTATTAATACTCTAAATTAATGAGAATGGCTTAAATTGTTCTATAAGAGGCACAGGTTGGATCACTGGATACAAAAACTCAGGTCAGATATCTGCTGCATGCAAGAATCTCATCTCACCTTAAAAGATAAATATAGACTCAGGGTGAAAGGATGGACATCTATAATTCTGGCAAATGTAAATCAGGAAAAAGCTGATATGATTTTAAATACAATGGGCTTTGAAGCAATAAAAGTAAGGAAAGATAAGGGTGGTCACTTCATATTTGTTAAGGGCAACACTCAACATGAGATTTCAATTATTAACATTTATGCACCCAACCAGAATGTGCCTCAATTTATAAGAGAGACTCTAACAGACATGAGCAATGTGATTTCCTTCAGCACCATAATAGTCAGAGACTTTAACATCCCTTTGGCAGTGTTTAATAGATCCTCCAATAAGAAGCTAAGAAAAGAAATTTGATACTTAAACTTACTATTCAACAATTTCATTTAACAGACATCCACAGAACATTTCATCCTAACAAAACTGAATACACATTGTTCTCAGCAGCCCATGGATCATCCTCTAAAATTGATAACATCTTAGGTCACAAGTCTAAACTCAGCAAATTTAAAAGAATAGAAATCATTCCTTGTATTTTCTAGGACCATCATGGAATAAAATTTGAACTCAGTAACAACAGGAATCCATATACTCATACAAAAACATGGAAGCTAAATAACCTCATGATAAATGATAGCTGGGTCATATATGAGATTAAGAAGGAAGTTGCCAAATTTTTGGAAAAATATGATAATGAAGACATGAACTACCAGGACCTCTCATATACTCATACAAAAACATGGAAACTAAATAACCTCATGATAAATGATAGCTGGGTCATAGATGAGATTAAAAATGAAGTTACCAAATTTTTGGAAAAATATGATAATAAAGACATGAATTACCAGGACATTGGTAATCACAAAGGCAGTCCTAAGAGGGAAATTTATAGTGTTGCAAGCCTTCCTCAAAAGAACAGAAAGAGAGAAAGTCAACCACTTAATGGGACATCCCAAGCAACTTGAAAAGGAAGAACATTCCAACCCTAAATGCACCAGAAGAAAAGAAATAACCAAAATTAGAGCAGAATTAAATGAAATGGAAAACAAAAGAATTATATAGCCAATCAATGAATCAAAAAGTAGTTTTTTTGAGAAGGTCAATAGAATAGATAAACCTATGGCTAACCTAACCAGAAAAAAAAGAGTAAAATCTCCAATTTTATTAATCAGAAATGACAAAGCTGAAATAACAACAGACTGCTCAGAAATTCATAAAATCCTCAATGAATATTACAAAAACCTCTATTCTCAGAAATATGAAAATTTGAAGGAAATAGACCAATACTTGGAAGCATGCCACTTTCATAGACTTTGCCAGAAACAAGTGGAAATTTTGAACAGGCCAATATGAAGTTCTGAAATAGTATCAACTATAAGAAATCTCCCCAAAAAGAAAACCCCAGGACCAGATGGCTTCACATCAGAATTCTACCAAATCTTTAAAGAGGAACTAGTGCCTATATTACTTAACCTTTTCCACAACATAGAAAAAGAAGGAATACTTCCCAATAAATTCTATGAAGCAAATATCACCTTAATCCCCAAACCAGGAAAAGATTCAACAAGAAAAGAAAATTGTAGACCAATAACTCTAATGAATATTAATGCAAAAATATTCAATGAGATCTTAGCAAACATACTCCAGCTACACAGCAAACAAATTATATACCATGACCAAGTAGGTTTTATCCCAGGTTTCAAGGCTGGTTCAATATATGTAAATCTATAAATATATACATCACATAAACAAAATAAAAAACAAAGACTATATGATTTTCTCAACTGATGCAGAAAAAGCTTTTAATAACATCCAATATCCTTCATGATCAGAACAATTAAGATAATACATATAGAAGGGACATTTCTTAAACTGATACATGCCATCAACAGCAAACCCACAGATAATATTATATTGAATGGAGTAAAATTGAAAACATTTCCACTCAGATCAGGAACTAGGCAAAGTTCCCTAACTGTCTCCACTGCTTTTTAACATTGTAAGGGAAGTCTTAGCCAGTGCAATCACGCAAGAGAAAGTGATCAAGGGTATCCATAGGGTCAGAGGAGATCAAACTTTCACTTTTTGCAGATGATATAATTGTATACCTGGAAAACCCCAGGGACTCAACTACAAAACTCTCAGAAGTGATCAAGGAATACATTGGTGTCTCAGGATACAAAGTCAATACTCACAAATCAGTAGCCTTTATGTATACCAATAATAGTCAAGCTGAAAAAACAGTCAAGGACTCTATTCCTTTTAAAGTAGTGCTAAGAAGATAAAATATCTGGGAATTCACCTGACAAAAGATGTGAAAATCTCTATAAAGAGAACTATGAAACTCTGAGAAAAGAAATAGCTGAAGATGTTAACAAATGGAAAAACATACCATGCTCATGTCTGGAAAGAATCAACATTATTAAAATGTCCAAAAAATAAAATAAAATGTCCATACTATACAAAGCAATCTACAGATTTAATGCAATCCCTATTAAAGCACCACTGTCATACTTTAAAGATCTGGAAAAGTTAGTACTTCATTGTTTATGGAAACAGAGAAAACCTCAAATAGCCAGGACATTACTCAGAAATAAAAACAAATCAGGAGGAATCATGCTACCAGACTTCAGACTATACTATTAATCTATAGTGATCACAACAGCATGGTACTGGCACACAAATAGAGAGGTATATGTATGGAATGGAATTGAGAACGAAAAGATGAACCCAGACACTTATCACCGTCTGATCATTGATAAGCCTACCAAAAATATAAATTTGGGGAAAGATTCCCTATTTAACAAATGGTGCTGGGTGAATTGCCTGGCGACTTGTAGAAGACTGAAACTGGACTCACACCTTTCACCTCTAACAAAAATTGACTCTCACTGGATAAAGACCTAAACTTAAGACATGAAACTATAAACAGTCTTGGAGAGAGTTCAGGGGAAACACTTGAAGAAATTGGCCTGGGAGAGTACTTTATGAGGAGGACCACCTGGGCAATTGAAGCAATACCAAAAATACATTACTGGAATCTGATCAAACTAAAAAGCTTCTGCACTGTCAATAATGCAGTATGTAAACCAAGTAGATAGCCCTCAGAATGGGAGAAGATATTTGCAGATTATGTTTCTGACAAAGGTCTGATAACCAGAATCCACAGAGAACTCAATCTTATTAATAAGAAAATAACAAGTGATCCCACTTCATTGTGGGCAAGAGACTTGAACAGAAGCTTCTCTGAAGAAGATAAGAGCATGGTCTACAGACACATGAAAAAATGCTCATCATCTTTAATCATAGGGGAAATTCAAATGAAATCACTTTGAGATATCATCTATCTCCAATAAGAGGAGCCCACATAAAAAAATCTCCAAACTGCAGATGTTGGCATGGATATGGAGAAAACGGAATACTTCTGCACTGCTGGTGGGAATGCAAGTTAATACGTTCCTTTTGGAAAGAAGTTTGGAAAAAAAAAAAAGGAAAGAAGTTTGGAGAATACTCAGCAATCTAAAAGTAGACCTGCCGTTTGATCCTGTAATTCCTCTACTAGGTGTATATCCAAAAGACTAAAAATCACTTTGCAACAAAGATATTTGCACCATATTGTTCACTGCAGCTCAATTCATAATTGCCAAGTCATGGAAGAATGACAAATGCCTGGCAACCCATGAATGGATTAATAAATTGTGGTATATGTATACCATGAAATACTATGCAGCCTTAAAAAAGATGGATACTTTACCTCTTTTATGTTTACATGAATGGAGCTGGAACATATTCTTCTTAGTAAAGTATCTCAAGAATAGAAGGAAAAGTATCCAATGTTTTATAAAACCAATTTAAAATTACTCACACCTTCTTATTAAAAAAAATCATAACTATAGCCTGAGATGAAGGAGAGAAATGGAAGGGGATGGTTAGGGGTGAGGGAAGGTTTGATAGAGGGAGGGCAAACAGTTGGACCACAGCTACAGAACACATTGCAATGGTACAAGTCATATTTATCAATAGGACATAAATGTCTTAACACAATATTTAAGTAAGTGAGATGAAAGCTATGTTGATTATTTTGATGTAAGTACTCCAAATAGTATAAAAAATCAACACATTGTACCCCACAAATGCATAAATGTATTCATGATCTATGTGTATAAGACTTATTTAAAGGAAAAAAAATAAATAAAAATTAAAAATAGCACTTCATTTCACATAAAACAAGAAAAAAACCAAATAACCAATACAATTTTTAGAAATAAAAACAAATCTGGAGGCATCATTAACTTCAGGCTATACTTCAAATGGCATGATACTGGCACAAATATAAAGATATAGATCTATGGAATGGAATTAAGAATCTAGAGATGAATCCATCCACATATCACCATCTGATCTTTGATAAGCCAAGCAAAAGCATGCACTGAGGAAAAGAATCCCTATTTAATAAATGATACTGAGAGAACTTGTTAGCCACATGTAGAAGACTGAAAGTGAATCCACACCTCTCATCATTGACTAAAATTGACTCTCACTGGAAAAAAAGTATTAAATTTAAGACATAATATGGTAAAATTTCTAGATTGTGTGAAAAATGCTTGACAAAATTGGCCTGGGAAAAGACTTTTTGTAGAAGACACCTCTAGCAATTTCAGCAACACCAAAAATAAATAAACTGGACTTGATCAAGCTAAAAAGCTTCTGCATAGTTAAGGGTACCACAACTAAAGCAAACAGACAACCTTTGGAGTGATGGAAGAATTTGCATGTTATAAATCTAACAAAAGCCTAATAACTAGAATCTACAAAGAACTCAAATTAATCAACAAGAAGATAGCAAACAACACCATTTATAAGTAAGCAGGAGACTTGAACAGAAACTTCTCTGAATATAACAGAAGAATGACCAACAAACACATGAAAAAATACTCATCATCTCTAGTTATTGGAGTAATGCAAATCAAAACATATCACCTAACTCCAGTGAGATTAGCCCTCATAACAAAGTCCCAAGTCTACAGATGATGGCATGGATGTTCAGGGTAGGGAGCACTTTTACAGTGTTGGTGGGATTGAAAGCTAATACAACCCTTATGGAAAGAAGCATGGAGAATTCACGAAGAACTAAGCCAACCTTCCATTTTATCCTGCAATCCCATTACTAGGCATCCACTCAGGACAAAAGTCATTTTACAACAGGGACATTTGCACCACAATCTTTATTGCATCTCAATTCACAATTGCCAAGATGTGAAAGCAACCCAAAGAATAGAAAAAGTCCACTGTACTCAATACTAATAGGAAACCAATATTTAAATAACTACATGAAAGATAAAACACAAGTATAGTCTAACAAGGGGGTGGAGGGAGAAGGGAAAGGGGAGAGGAGAGGAGGTAAGGCCATTGGTGGGAGGAGAGAGGGCAATTGGCGGGATCTCACCTAATGTGCACAATGTGAAAGTGTTCAGCACACCCTCTGGGTGAAGGGCTCAACTAAAACTTGAAGTTTACCCTGGAATTAAAAACAATGTAACCTAAACATTTGTACCCTCTTTTAATTTGAAATTTAAAAAAAGAAACAAGTTTAAAGGAACATAAGTAAAGATTACAGCAAATGGATAATCAGAAAAACACAAGCAAGAAGAGCATGGAACAACCTATGTAACATACTGAAAGAAACCAATGATCAACAAATAATGTTTTCCCAATGAAAAAATATTTTTAAAAACTGAATGCAAAGTAAAGGCATTTTTGACACGTAATAACTAAAAGAATTAATCACCAGAAGCCTAAAATATGTCAAAGGAATTCCTCTAAAAGGAAGAAAATTTATGCAATATGAAAATCTGTATCTGCACAAAGTAATGAAGAACACTTTACAACTGATAACTACATGTACGACTATTAAAAATAAATTATCATTATTTAAGACGCTTTAAGAAGTAACTGGCTATCTCAAGTATGACTCAGCAAACTTTTTCTACAAAGGGCCAAGTCAAAAATATTTTGTACGTTGTGGGTAATTGGTCTCTGTCACAATTACACTGTTATTACATAAAAGCAGCCGTAAATAATGCATAAATAAATGGATGTAAATGTTTTCTGATAAAACTTTATTCCCCAAAACAAGTGGTGATCTGGATTTGACTCATGGGATGTAATTTACTAGATTATGTTTTAAATCAAAATAATACTAATATTTTTAAGGATTTGATATGGTTTGGATGTTTGGCCCCTTCAAGTCTCAAGCTGAAATTTGATCCCCATAGTTGGAAGTGGAGCCTAGTAGGAGGTGTTTCAGTCATGGGATGGATCCCTCATGAAAGTTTTGGTGTTCCCCCCATGATAATGGGTTAGTTCTTGCTTTATTAGTTCATGCAAGAGCTGCTGGTTTAAAAGAGCATGGCACCACCTCCTCCCTCTCTTGCTCTCACTACTGCTATTTGACACTCCTACTCATCCTTCATCTTCCACCTTGATTGGAAACTCCATAAAACTCTCACCAGAAGCAGATATTAGTGCCATTTTTTTTGTACAGTGTGCAGAACTGTGAGCCAAATAAACTTCTTTTCTTTATAAGTTACTCAACCTCAGGTATTTTCTTTATAGCAATGCAAATGGACTAACAGAGTTTATAGATGACAAGAAGAGCATGAGGACCAGAGGGGAAAAGAGTGGAACTATGCTGAAATATGCAACTACATGTGAAGAATTAAAATATAATTTTAAAATAAAATATGATAACATAAAAAAGTTTATTATGAACTCCAAAATAGTCACTAAATAACAAAATAAAGCATTATAACCAATAATTTTAAAAATGAGATAAAATGGAATGATAAAAGTACTCATTTGAAAAGAAGATAAAAAGAAAGATAAGTGAATAAAGAATAAAACAAATAGCAAATGTTGATTTAAATATAATCATATGAATAAGTTAAATATAAACCGTCTAAACACCCAATTAAAAATCATAGTTTATAAAATTAAATGCAGAAGGAGCAAGAAGCAAGATGGCCAACAGGTACCAGCCTCCGACAGAAGCTCCCATCCAGAGGGAAGGATAAACTCCAGAAAACACCCAACAAAGTTGAAGACTAGGAGCCCAGCCAAGAGAGAAGAGATATCTGCAGGACAACTCTGTAGAGGCCAGTTGCAACTCCTGGAAAGTAATCTATAGGTACATAATACATCCCAAAAGAAAGATGTTCATCCCCTCCCCCAAGAAAGTTGTGTTTTTTCTTTGTCTGCTCCTGTGAGTTTCCTATAGGTGAGCCGTGAACTGAAGACTTACTGTCTCACCCCACATGTGAGAGCTACAGAAAGAGGGGTCTACTCCCCAGGAGGGACACTACTCAGACTCCAAACACCCACTAGCCAGGCAGAAAAATCAAACTAACTTTTCATTGCCATTTTGAATTCCCAATTGACCTTTCCCCCCTTGCCTGCAGAGACTGTGAGAGGAGGCCCAAGAACAACATCCCCTCACCCTTGCGGGACCAAGCACCCTGTCCCAGCCCTGCAGCCAGAGAACTACTTGAGCTGTGTTTTCCCTGCATGGCTGCTGCGCGGCCACCTCACCTGGGCACCCCAGCAGGGTGCACTGAGGACTGTTTGACCCACACGTTCCCCGTGCAACTGCTGCCACTCCTGGGCACCCAAGTGGGGTGACCCCCTTGTCCCACACACAGCTGCTGCTGCTTGGCCACCACCCCCAGGCACTCAGCCAGGGCTCCTGGAGGAATGTTTGACCCCCATGGCTGTTGCCGCTTGGCAGCTTCCCCAGGGCACCCAAGCAGGATGCGCCCAGGACTGTTTGACCGGTGCGGCCCCTACACAGTTACTGCTGCTTGGCCACCTCCCCTGGGCACCCGAGCGGGGCACGCCCAGGACTGTTTGACCCACACGTACCCCATGCAGGCTGCCACCATTTCACTGCCACCCCAGGGCACCCGAGCAGGGCGCCCCAAGGACTGTTTGACCTTCGCATCCCCAGTGCAGCTGCTGCAGCTCAGCCACCACTCCAGCACACAAGTGGAGCACACTAAGGACTGGTCAACCTGCATGGCTACTGCTGCTTGGCAGCCACCCCAGGGCACCCCCAATCAGGCATACCCAAGACTGTTTGACCCATGCGTCCCCCGTGAAGCTGCTGCAGCTTAGCCGCCACCCCTGGCACTGGAGTGCCGAGGACTGTTTGACCCACAGTCACTCCACCCCCCTGCATCCCAGCAGGGCACGCTGAGGACTGTTTGACCCATGGATCCCCCATGTGGCTGCCACCGCTCAGCCACCACCCCAGGCACCTGAGCAGAGCACATGCAGGACTGTTTGACCCATGCATCCACCATCTGAATGCCGCCACTTGGCTGCCACCCTCAGGCACCCGAGCGGGGCACCCAGAGGACGGTTTGACCGATGCATCACTCACGCAGATGCCGCTGCTCAGCCACCACCCCTGCGCACCCGAGCGGGGCACACTGAGGACTATTCGACCTGTGCAGCTGCCTCTACTTGCCCTCAGCCCCCAGGGCACCCAAGTGGGGCAAGCTGAGAAGTGTTTGACCCACGTGTCCCCCACGTGGTTGCCGCCACTTGGCTGCCACCCCTGGGCACCTGAGCCAGGCACTCCAAGGACTGTTTGACCTACACCTTTCCCTAGGCTGCCACTGCTTGGCAACCATCCCCAGGCACTCAAGTGGGGCAAGCCAAGGACTGTTTGACCTGCCATCCCCCATGCGGCAACCCCCTATCAGCCGCCACACCCGGCACCTGAGCGGGGTGCCCCAAGTCTGATTGACCCATGCATTCCTGGCAGAACAGCGGCCCAAGAACTGCACGAGGACAGTCAGTTGAGAGGGAACCACATGGGCTTGGCAGTACCGGGAGGTGAAAAGCAACAGCTACAACAGCTAGAACAATATGGCTCACACCCCTAAGGCTTTTCTGGACAGACACGCCCTATCTCTCCTGGCAAGCAGAGGAAGCCGGCATCTTCTCCAGTAGCAGCCACAGGCTGAATGGTTTGGGGATGGTCTCCAAACAGAGCAAATTCAACATGGGGCAGAATCAGCAGAAAAACTCTGGTAACCGGAATAACCAGAGTAGATCAACTCCCTCCAGGAAGGATGGGGTAGCAGCAATTGAAGATGCTATCCACAAAGAGATGGCTAAGATGACAGAAATCAATTTCAGAATCTGGATAGCAAACATGATTAATATATTGGAAGAAATAAGGTAATTAGAATTTTAAGAAATTATTCAAAAGATATCTCAAGTAATTATTCAGAAGATATCTCAAGGATTCAATGACTTCAAAGATAAAATGACCAAATATTTTGAAACATTGAAGCAAGGGTTGGCAGCCCTCAAAGATCTGAAGAATATCTATGTGCTCCAGTCTTGGGTGTGTATGTATTTACGATTGTTCTCTCTTGCTAAATTGACCCTTTTTTCATTATATAATACCTTCTGTTGTCTCTTTTTATAGTTTTTGTCTCCAAATATATTTTATATAAGTATATCCACTCTTGTTTTCTGTTTTGGGTTCCCTTTTGATTGATGCATCTTTCTTTTTTTCCCATTTCTTCATTTCAGGTTATGTGTATTTTTAGAGGTAAAGTGATTCTCTTGTAGCAGAATATAGTTGACTTTTTGTAGGTGTTGTTATCCATTCAGCCACTGTGAGCCTTTAGAAGAATTTAGTACATTTATGTTCAGTGTCATTACTGATAGGTAAGGACTTAACTACTGTATTTTGTTATGTATTTTCTAGTCCTATCCTTTCCGTCTCTCTCTCTCCCTCCTATTCTTCATTCCTTCCTTCCTTTTTTATACTCCTTTCTGTGAAAATGATTTTCTCTGGTAATATGTTTAAATTTCTTGTTTTTACTTTTTGCATATCTATTGTAGGTTTTCACTCCATTGTTACTATGAGACTTACAAATAATATTTTATGATATTTTAAGACTGA